>DWGN01000265.1:0-10712 GCA_018247655.1 Euryades corethrus
TACTATTTGGCGGTAGAAATAGGCGCTGCGGTGGTACCTACCTAGACGGTCTCCGGCAACAGAGACACTACCACCAGTAAACTATATCAATGATCTCACTTCGAATACAACGATGTGCGTGGGGTGCTTCAGGCGTAAGTGTGTGCGTAGATCGGAGCGGATACGGAAGCGCTTAGGGCACCGCGGACACGCCCACGCACGCACTCCCGAGTGAATTAAACGGTGGTTACGCATGGCGGTCGACCTAGTGGTAATAATACAAAACGGTAAAATTAAGAAACTAATAGTCTTTGTAAGATGTTTAAACAAAGCTAGTTTTAATAAAATTTTTTGATGGTTGGCAACCATTAAGATTGGTACTAGAGTATATATATAGACCAGAGATCCTGACACACAAAATGGTTACATTTTATTATCTAAATGACATGGTATTATTTGGTTGCAGAAAAATGCACTATAGTTACTGCTTTATCAAATTGTCGTGGTAGCCGAAAATCAGTGTATTGTTAAGTATGTGGCAACAGTTACACTGTACTACGACCATTTTGTACCATTGCAGTATACACTGCAGCAATGAATAATAAATTGTTAAATTTTTTTATATGTTAACGTATCTATATTATTTATAATGTAATGTGTTTGATGTATATATTTACTTCATGGACAAATAAACGAATTTATCTATCTATCATATTTTATTTTATTTTTTACTTAAAAAACTATTTGCACATACTTAATGCAAATTTCATCATTCTCTCCCAGTTTACAGATATTAAGTGTTAAACTTAGAAGATTCCTACAGTACAGGAAGAAACGCTTGATGAGGCATTATCGTTGTCGTTATAATATCGGTATTTATTTTTATTTTATTTTAAGTAAGCGACGAAGCGAGCAAGACGTTCACGTTCACGTTCGGTAAGTGATACGTCTACCCATAACAATGTGGCGCTAGTTTGGATGGTACGTACAGTCCCACATTGCGCTCGTCGCTTTGAGATAGAGGTGTTTCTTGTATTCACAGCTCATAGTATGAATGTATTTTCGTGTTAAATAAAACTGTTTGTCACATCTCTCCGACCGTCGGAACGCGACGCCGCACAAATCACAAGGATAGGGCCGCTCGCCCGTGTGCACACGTAGATGCTCGTTGCGCACAGACGCCGAACGAAAAGCGCGCCCGCAAACGGCGCACGCATGCGCACGCGTTGTACGTACTTCGCCTTCATGGCCATGCACCTCCCTGTTTATACGTGAAAGTTAAAAACTATCAACTTCTTTAAAAATTCTAATGGTTGTAGATCACTGTTGTCAAAGACCGTTTAGTTGGGAACCACCTGAAATCTTGTTTTGGTCGCAAAATAGTATTATGTATGTGATGATGATGATGTCCTCCCAGACGTATTCGTCGACGGCGACACACTGTTATTAATAATTAGTTTGACGTTCGTGAGCACGAATGTGACTCGCAAAAACCGAATTTAGTTTTAAAGATTCGGTCACAGATAGCGCAGTGAAGCTGCCCGCAAACATTATATGTGTAATTGTATTCTTGGGAGGAGCTTGCTACTCAGAGATCGGAGTGGCGAAATGCTGTCAAAATGGACATTAATAATTTTGAGCGCGCTCGCATTGAACATCTTGATACCAAACGCCAGTGTCTGATAACTCGACCCAAGCCCTACTATATTTTATAATTACACATATAATGATTGTGTATGTAATAGTAATGTGGTCAACATTATTGTTATTATTATATAAAATATAATGTTAGTTTATATTCAACATTAAGGTGGTAGCTGAAGGAAAGAAATACTTTACCACGAACCAAATACGAGATTTATAAACGAATCGAATCGCAAGCACGAAATTATAAGATGTATTTTTTAAGGTGAATGACCATAGATAGATAAATGGTTCTATTTAAAAATAATAATGTTTATTACTTGAGATGCCGCTGTAGGGCATTAGGTTCGGTGAAATTATGGCCGCATTTGCAGCATGAAGTGGCGCGCGTGGCTAGCGTGCGTCCCTGCGAGTCTGTACCTGTATAAATCAAACAACGTAATCACAATTGTTTCATTACATATTAGTGGCATACTATTAAATTCCGCAAACATTTCTGCGTGTATGTGATTATGAAATTGAATATGCACACAAAAGTAAAATTTCCTTGATGCTTTATTTTCTGTTGTCAGAGACTGTTTTCTTAAACAAAAGTAACATCTCACTACTATTTTTTGTTCCGGTTCATAGAGTGTTGCCCAAGTAAAATTACTGAAGTAAACGAATTTAACATTTTAAGTCTTCAATAATTGTCGCTTAATTGAATAAAAGAAACGGAACAAACCTTGTTCATCGCTCATGGAAAGCGTCACGTCACTGTGCTCTTTTTGTCGATGGGCATAAAGCGCGGTTTTATTCGGCAGCACTTCGCTACAATCACGACATGGTATTCTGTGAAGGATTGATCAATAGTTTCAGAAACAAGTTCAACGAGTGATTATAATAAAACAATATTAAACATATTCGAAGACCTGTTAGTTTATTTATTATGGTGATCTCAAAAAGGTGCAGGTCCAATTCTTAATGGTATTGAAATCTCGGTGGTGAAAAAAGAAAAAACTGGTGAAAGTGAGACTTTTACGGTGGATAATTAATTTTGAATACGTCCTTGTGAGTGAAGGCAATAAGCAATATATTGGGTATTATTAAGCAAGATGTTAACATGAACTCGCTTAATTCAGCAAAGGTAACATTTTAGCTACAGTTAAACGGGTTCTTTTAGGAATGAAATATCCTAGAAGACCACAGGGACCAAAGTTGAGTTGTATAACAAAGATAATCTTATCGAAGGTCGACTTAGAAGTCTATATATAATAATTTTTTAATGTCACCTGTAATCATCTCGAGCTATTTTAGTGGCTCCGCCGCCGTCTTCCGGTCCACTTTTACCGTGCATCTTCTTTCTATGGTACGCGACACTCCAACTGTATAGGCATTAAATTGCGAGGATATCTTTTCCACGTAAATATGTTTTATTAACATATAACGGGCTAACACGATCTCTATTTCACGTAGTATGATATGACACTAGTATCGTGGACGGTAAATTGTGCTCGCCTTATATGATCTGGCTTTCATGTATTGACCATGTATGAGCCATGTCATAACGAAGTTGTTATTGTAGTAAATTTTAAACATTAGTTTTGTAACTAATGGGGTAGTGAGATCAAAAATCTACTATTAATCAGCTTCACAACGTCTGGCCATGGAATCGAATTAGAGACCATTGTTTTATTTCTATTGTGGATTACTTATTACTTCTTGATCTATAGCATAAAATGTGACTTTAATTTTACGAGATATTGAGCAGAGATGAAGTTTTGCACTTACAAACGAAAAAACAGTTATAATAATAGGTTTACAATAAAATGATTTTGATAAAGCTTCAAATACTGCTATGTTTTATCAATTAACATATAATAGGCAGGGTATTCTGATCGAACGAATCCGCTATTTTTACCTGTTTGGAAAGGTGAGTTCGCACTGGTTACATTTGTATAGGAAGTTCTCATTTGCATGTTTCATACGACGGTGAACCTGCAGATACGTCCAATGTAGGTAAGACCTACCGCAGTCCTGACCACAAATAAACATAAGATGAGAGAAGTTCAGAGACTTTCTAACTAGCGCTACTTTGATAAATGCGGAGCTTATATTAATATTAGATAAAGGATCTGTTGGTCTCATGTAAGAAAAAAAGGACTAAGTTATATAATATCTTACCTCGCAGAGAAAATGCTTGACAACAGGAAAACCTCCGTATCCTAAGATACCGGTTGCTGACGGCCCGGCCTCCGACGTGCCGGGTGACTTGGCGGACTTCTTACAGTCCGCAAGCGATCGTTTGTAGAAGCCGTGGGTCGTCTTATGAGTTGTGCATCTGAAATTCGTAATCACGACGCTTTTATCAGGGTACGCGAAGATACAGTCTAGATGGTACACTACTTTAGAAAAAGTATTTTCACTCTTCTCTTAAAAACTGCTACGTCATGTGGCAGACTATTTTAATCCTTATCTGTTCTTCTCTACTTAGTCGCTTTTCACGAAATGCAAGGATAGCGTTGGAGTTCTTATGTCCTTTAGTGGAGAATTTAATGATATACATATAGAGTTAAAATGTTCACCATGGTTTTAATCATATTTGTTATTATTATTATAGTACCTTATATTGACAGTCTTACCTGGAGTAAGTAGCGAAGCTGACTTTGCATATATGACAAGTAAAAGGGTTCTTGACACCCTTGTGTATGACACGGTGATTGTTCAGTGCATCTTCTAAATAGAAAACGCTGCAAGAATAGACGAACTAAGTAACTGACACAGTGGAAGAAAACGGAGATACACTGGAGGCAAGGCATAGTGTCTATAAGCATACGTAATAACGTGAAACTTACAAGTTCTTTTTCACGATTAGTGGTAATATATAAATATTTACGATTTTGTTTGGCACTACCTTAATATTCCAAATATAATACTATAATAGATTCACACAGTTCCTAATAAAGAAAGCATACTTACTCTTCACAGTACTCGCACCGGAAAGCTTTCTCAATCTCTACTACTCGGATAATAATCCGTGCGAAATCAGTCAGAGTTGCCAGTAGAGATTCTCCTTCTGGTCCGCAGTCCACTTTTGGTGATTTCGCTGAAGTTATAAGATTCTATTTTATAATTCACAAGCATAGCTCGTCTATCAGATGATGATTGTTAATGTTGAATGTAAAATATTTAACTGTTTTTAAAGTATTATGTAAAGACATAACTTACCAACGACTGCCATGGTGTGTGCAAGCAGGCCGCTAGTTGGTGATAACTGAACTGATACTTCGTTTTCTTTAACGGCTGGACTAAGCTGCTCGATGCACTCTTTTGATTTGCTGGCATGCTCCTGTTGCAAGTTTTTAAATATAATTATTGCTAAAAGTTTTGAACCCGACTGCCTAATTTATAACATTTATATTGTAAATATGCCATTGTAATAGTATTGTTATGTTGTAACTGTTAATATATGAGAGCAGGAATATTGCAGCTATGCAGGTTTTAACATCTACTACCTTATTGTGTATGAACATTGGAAGGTTGAAGACAAGACTTCGAGACGGCCATGGATTAATCGACTTTTAATCTCTTTGTTTGATTTTGTTAGGCTAGACTGATAAGTAGCAAGCAGCTATCAATTTTACCAGAGTTTAAGAAAAGCGCGTATTTTCCCGCGCGTTAGTCGAGACCGAAAACAAGCCGTTGTCTCGGACGATGTGTGGCTGAGAGGTCGGTGAAAAAGGCATAATATGTTCGAACCGGTGCGGGCGGTAGTGTTAAGTATAGACACTACACTATAGTGAACTGATATTTTAAAAGTAAATGTTGAATTGTAGATTAATAAATAAACGTCCGTTTGCGTCAAGTGCGCACTTTACCTCGGCATCGCTGGTATCCCTAAATGCTCGTCCGCAGGCTGCGCATACGAGAACAAGTCGAGGAGCGAGTTCCTCCTCGTGGGCGCGTAAGTGCATACGCAAGCGGGAGCGACGCGTTAGTTGCTTCAAGCAGATGTGGCACTGAAATGGCTTTATCTGCAACAATAATATTTTTTTATAGAATCTGGTAGACAAACGAGCAGACAATTCATCTAATGGAAAGGGATCACTGTCACCCATAGCCAATCGCAAAACTTCAGGTGTCGGGACAGCGTTGCCGACCTATACATGTTGTTTTATATAAACCATTTTTAAATACATCACATGAAAAATTGATAATAAAAATTAATAATATATAATTACAAAGAATTAAAAAAGGGTATGCTGTTTTATTATTATATTCGTAATAAAGTAGGTGATATTTGTAAAATATTATCTATATCTTTCATTTTAAGCCGTGGAGGCCGTGAGCCCAGTATTCGATAGATTATATAAATCAAACTAACGATTAAATGTTTTAAACACCATCAAAGCATAGGCCTGATAGAAAAAGAGATATCTGTTTTATAATATAAAGTTTCTTGTTTATTTATGATTCGATGTTACTAATAAGGAAGCTACTTATTATTATAGGCATTAAGGACAAATATTCAATATATTAGCTAATTCTTAAAAATGTTAAAAATCGCTAGTGGGACAAAGGATTAATAATATTTTTTTTAAGTTCAGAATAATGTGTATGTGGATAAATTTTGGTTTTACAATAAACGACGCGTAGCCCCGCCCACCTCTATGTTTCAGTCTTGGCATTAAAATAAGTAGCTATGGACTCATCAATGATGAGTCATCATTTATGTTGTATCAAAGAAAAACTAACCGGTCTACTAATCGGCCACTAGGGGAGCATTTTAAAATGGCCGCTGCAGGTACAAAATACGCAAGATCAAACTGTACTTACCTGCAGATGAGTAACGCCGTGTTCGTCCAGAGTCTGCTTGTCTAGAAAACGCTTTCCGCATGTAACGCACACGTAGCGGCGTGTGTCTGTATGCGTACGACTATGCTTCGTCAGCGTCGCTCTGCAAGTCAAGCAAATTAATCAATAGTATATAGACAGCAATAAGTTGATTGATAATGATCAATAAGTTAAATAATTAAGTTTTAGTTGATTACTGAAACGGATGTAAATATAAAAGAAGAAAGACTAGCTTACTTCTTTAAGAAACTACCTCAGAAAGAAAGTCTTCCCGCAGTCTTCAACCGGACACTGCCAACGCTTCTGCTTGTGATGTTGAAAGTGAACGTGGTCGAAGAGTTCACTCTCCGTTGGGAAGTGAGCGTCATCGCATTCAGGGCAAACGTACTGACCATCGGCGGTCAGCAGGTTCGTGGCATCATGGAACTGCCTAGTAACATAGGCAATTCACATATGTTATAGTTAAATAGTAAAATGTAATGAAATGGTTTAAAGTTTACCTGAAGATACACAATACGCACTACATTTGACGATAAAAATATGAGCTGATTTTGTGATTGGTTGAAATTTAGTTGTATAAAAATCTGAATGGATATTAACTGAAAACGTAAGAGATCATAGAAGGAAAAATGAATTATTCACTTACATATGAAATTTGAGGCGAACTTTGGAAGTGAAGGACTCGTTGCAATTATGGCAGGTTACAATCTGGGGATCGGAGGTCGGTTCGCGGTTCCTTTTCTTCCGAGGCTTCTGCATAAAAAATAATTGCTACCTTACAATATATACATATATATTATGAAATTGGTGCTGTTATAATTACCTATTTATACAGCTTCACCATAAGATTATAAAAATGTTTAGCACAATAAACAGTTTGTAGACAATTGATAGCTCAGATATTAATTAATCCTTAATAAGCTGTTTCGTTCTCGTGTCTCATGAACTTGACAAATAAAAGTAACGATTTTCGTGGACATAGGCCAATTGACCGGCTTTTCCGGTGATAGATAATTATCCTGAAGTTTTCTAGGTTCAGTGAAATAAAACGTGTCAGCAGTGGGTGCTGTGTATGGTAAAGCGTACTTACTCAGGATACTCTAGCTTATAAATGTCAATATTCAGAACAGAAACTTTGACGGTATGTTCATAATGCAAGGATACAGGTAGCTGTAGCTGTATGTTACATGGTAATCGTTTAACTACTGCTCCACTAAAGCAATTTATGAAGAAAATTTTTTTGTAAAACTTACCACAACAAGCAAATCATTGTTAACATCTTCCTGTTTTTGCCTTGGTCGCCCTTGAGCTCTCTACAAAGTCAAAAAATAATAAAATTAAATAGTCAAATCTCTACTTCAAAATATAGGTATAATTAATGATTTTAATACTTTTCGTCTGCAGTGAAGCAATGATAAATATAGCTACGGTATATGCATAGTAGATTTAGATAAAGAACGACAACCTTTTCAAGGCAAAGATGTTTAGTGCTGTACTAAGAGACAAATCAGAGATGAATTTAAAAAAAATATAAAAATTTAGAAACGGCGTAAATTGTTGAAGGATCTGCCTAACCCTGTAGAAGTCCTCTTCAGATGGTACATATATAACTGAGTCGTCTTTTCCGTGGACCCTTTGTTTCCTGCCACGTCGGCGACATTTATGAGAAATAAGGCTCTCTGAAGAGGGAAATATTTGACTGCAACGAAACAATTAATATCGTTATTTTTATGAAAAAAATTTAAATAATGCATTATAGATTTATTACATCAGAGGTCCGCAGCATGTAAACCTAATTAAAAATAACAGTTTGTAATTTGACTGCCGATCAAAAGTACCCACTCTCTGTTCTAAAACTTTAATAAAGCATCTTACATTGTTACATAGCGGTCTGATATACCTGGGCCTATTTATCTGATTTTTTTAATAATAGGATTCAGTTGACCCCTAATAATCTTAAGGACACAACGTATTTTAACCCAAAACTTAACAGCGCTTTGATCTATTTAGATCTTTTATATTTTACATGATTAAGCGACATTCGACAATATTTCTTGGTCTTTTTAGTATAATAAATAGATAATTTATAAATTAAATATAACAAGTGAATTTTTAGAATGTTATTTACCTGCAATTATCACATTTGTGTTTTTTCCTAGTATTCTCATCTTTGTCTTCTTCATTATTACCCTAAAAAAATAGATACATACTTTTTTTAGCTTAATTATGGACGATAAATGTTCATTAATATAGTACTGAACGCGTCACAAGTTTATTAGGTATAAAGGAATACTCAAAACAATATTATTAAAGTTAGAATATTTGCATAATACGAAACGACAGGACGATAGCTTGATGGTAAATTATAAGCCTAATCAAAACAACGAGTTTGCTAATTATATTGATAAATCTCACTATACTGTGTCGCCTTGAGACATGTGTTAAGACTTGTTCTATAATTTCATTAACTACAAAACGTTTTAAACCAAAATACAGTGATTATAGTACGCTAACGTTTTGCAACTGGAATGGGGGGAATCTACCTAATATTTGAAATAGAAAATTGACCTTTACATATAAGAGTTATATATTTTTGGGTTGACAAGTTTCACCATAATCGGCCACGTGATTATGAAATTTCACATGAGGAAATAGTCTCAAAGATCTAGAACTCTGGAAACGAGGTACAGTAAGAAGAGAACAGTACACTACATTTATCACTATAACAGCATAGTACATAGAGTAAATCAACGCATACTTCGGCGGCCTTCAGCAGGTTCTCCAGCTGTCCAGTCGCTTCATGACCGACGGTCTGCACAATCCATATAGCCTCGTCATCGCTGCTATCCAAGCACTCCTGTTTCACTTCCGTTTTAACTATCAACGTGGAATCGTTCTGTGTAGTACAACAACACTTCATAACAGTTTGTTTTATTAACACCAACATTAAACAGACTAGTGTAGTACTTATTATTATAGCTTCATTATAAATAATAATCTTTGATGTACTATTTACTGCTATCACGGATTACTGACAAAGTCATTATACGGTGATCTACTTAGACAGTACATGCGTGGGTTCCCCACATCCCTCGTCCTACTGGTTTTAAGAATTTCTATCGAATGTAAAGATTATTACACTCCACTATAAGTTTATTACTGAGGTAATACGACAATTTCTTATAGGACTCGAGGGTTCTTAATTTTAACAAAATGAGCGAACGTTT
Source organism: Euryades corethrus (assembly GCA_018247655.1). Taxonomy (NCBI): domain Eukaryota; kingdom Metazoa; phylum Arthropoda; class Insecta; order Lepidoptera; family Papilionidae; genus Euryades; species Euryades corethrus. The sequence continues at coordinate 9,684 of DWGN01000265.1, forward strand.
ACTTGATGGTAAGCAATATATTATATGGTATATTTTTTGCAATATGGATCCAGTTACGAGTTATATACACAACACCAACTAACGATCGAAGTGTCGAGACACAAGATGTGTATTATAACGCCAGTAATTTTACCAGCTACAGTGCCGTACGAACCGGACTGCAACAAGGTCTACAGTATTATATTATCTGTATTATTATGCTTACGCATTATGTTCATTGTCTTGTTGTTATGCTTAAGCTTATTTTTAACCAGTAAAATAAGCTTAAGCATATATATTATTAAAGGAAATATCAATCGTCTGCATAGTATCAGCCGCAGCCATCTTTCTAGATCACATTTTAGATTTTTTAACAATGTTAATGAGGGTAGTTTTATTACTAACAAAACAATTACATTGTATTAACTATTATTTTAAATGATTTCTATTATGCTGATCACTACACAAAACATAAAGAAATAAAATGTTTTAAAAAAGGTACAAACCGATTCTAATTTTGTCGTAAAATTATAAGTGCCTTCTTCAGTTTTTTCTGGAGAGTCTAAAGATAAAAATGAACAATTATTTCAAGGAAAATTAATATAATTTTTTTTTTATTAAAACATACCAAGAACCATTTATAATGAAAGCGATATGCAACAAATGTGGCGTTTCAACTAGGGATATTTCTTTTAATTTTCTGAATGAATTCACAAGAATCAGAACCACTTGATAGAAGACGTTAAGTCTTTTTACCACAGCTATTTCACTAGCTGTAGCGCTCTTTGAAGAACAAAGCATAATGGACATAAATAAGAGAACAGGCTGGGGTGATACCTACCTAAACAGTCTATGAATTATATCACTAACTTTACACCTATCTTTATATCATTACACTTAAATTTAATTTTTTAAATTGTAAACCTGACTGACTTTATTGATTCTTTATTCATTCGGTAACAAGAGTTTTTTGTCTGTTGTCTAGTATTTCTTTCGAAGTATTTTTTCTATTATGTTCGATATTAAAATTGTAATATTATGTATTAAAAG
>DWGN01000266.1:0-10708 GCA_018247655.1 Euryades corethrus
TGATGTAGGATAGATCAAAAATATATTATAAATACTTGTTATAGCTAATAAGAATTTCACTGGTTTTTTACTAGAAAATTTTATCAGACTAAGCTATAAGTTTTGAAGATAAAAAAGCACAGACATTAAAATTAAGAGATAACCCGACATTTCATATACAATAGCGAAATTTTATTAAAAATTAATTATAACAGTGAAGCAACTCTTTTACACGGTACCAGCAACGAGAAAATTTCAGGTTGAAATTAATCATTATCATCTAACCAGCGTCCGGAGTTTTGCCTTCGGGGAAAACTAGCGAGAAAATCCGCAAGGAACACTGATAATTAGGACTAAGTTGGCAACAAGTAGGTACCGGCTCTAACCGTTACGGCGGAGGGCTTATGTTCTGCCGGGGGCAGTAATCTTTAAGCACCCAAAACAGTAATGTTTATATGCCTAACCTTGCTTAATGTTCTAGTTGAGAATAAGTTTTTGTGAAAAGAGCTTTTATTTCAATTTCATTTTTAAGTTTTAACTGCACAACTATTACAACGATAAAGCACTCGTTTTATAATAAATTTTCAATAACGTTTGATAATTTTCTACTGGTGGTAGGTCTCTGTTGTCGGAGACCGACTAGGTATGTACCACCGCAGCGTTTATTTCTGCCGCCAAATAGTGACGTGCAAACATTACTGTGTTCCGACTTGAAGGGCGTTGTAGCTGGTGAAATTACTGGGATAACGACTCTCAAAATCTTATGTGTCAAGGCGACGAGCACAACGTGGTGTTGTGTATCATCCTAACTAGCGCCACATTGCTATGGACGAGCATATTACTTACCATCAGGTGAACGTCTCGCTCGCCTCGTTGCTTAATTTCATTAAAAAAAAAATAAAGCTTTAAAAATGTTTTTAAAGGAATTTTAGTGTTTTTGTACTACTGTATGAAAACAGAAAACTGAAGCACTCTAGCTTAAACTTAACAACGGGCTGTTTAAAATAATAATATCGTAAAGTTTAGTTTTCATTTGCGTTCGTTGTATATATAAGTTTAGTGCTGCTTACCCTATTATACTAACCCGTTGTATATTGTTAAAGGCCCTATTCACAATATAGGTGCGGATGCGAGCTTGCTATACAATGATATGGAATATAGAAGAGTAATTGTCTCAATTCCACTGCATCAGAGTTTCCATGTCCGAATAACCGAGAATCTCACTGCATCGTATATTTGAGTTTAAATGTAATAATAAAAAGCTTGATATTCCTGCTGCTAGGACTCGGAATCATCTCTCATAAGATTTAAAGCCATTTATCCAAAACGTTAGCAATTGCGCTTTTTTACTAGTGATAAGTCTGTCACCGGAGAGGTAGTTAGGTACCACTGCACATTATGTTACTGGAGCCAAACACAGTGCAGGCAGCTGTGGCTAGTCCAATAAATGCGTTAACGATGTTTAATATCATATGTCGTCTCAAAGCGATCAGGACTATGTAATATCGGATATAACATCCTAGCGCCTTGTTTATATGGATAGGCTTATTGTTTACCATCAAGCAAAAGACTTTTTCAGTGACGTCGCTTCGTAGAATAAAAAAAATTAAATTGATGGTAGGTGTATGTTACCGAAGACCGTCTAGGTAGGTACCACCGCAGATCCCATTTCATATATATGATAACGGGATTCAATATCTTATGCCTCAGGGTTACGAGCACCATTCGGTGCTGTATATACCATCATAACAAGTACCATTACTGATTGTAGATTTTCTGTTGCCAGAGATCGTCCAGGAAGGTTCCACCGCAGCACCTATATTGGCCGCCAAATACTATAGCACAGACATTACTGTGTTCCGGCTTGAGGGCGTTGTAGCTGGTAAAATAAACTGGGATAACGACACTCAACATCTTATGCGTCTAGGCGACGAGCACAACGTGGTGCTGTACATACCAACCTAACTAGCGCCACATTGTTATGACCAGGCGTATAACTTACCCACAAATGAAAGACCTTCTCGCCTCATGACTTTGATGGAAAAAAAACAGTTTCAAAGTTCTTTTTGCTATCAAGCTGTTACGCTCATCCAAGTATGTATTGTGAAGAGGATCTAACCTTGTAGGTCGCGTTTTGGGGCTCGAGCGATATACGACTCCGATATTACAAAAACAATTTACCCGCGCACTGAAATTGTTGCAATACACATAAACTTTTACGGTATCCACGTAGATGATAATGCCGACTTTATTATGTTTTCACTCTCCCACGGCGTTATCAAAATCATACTTGCCTTTTCAAAGATAAATGCCTCATTTTGTTTTACGATAGCAACGGGTGTGCTGAGGTTGAACGCGGCTCAGCTCTGCCGACTTTATAATGCATTACTTCGGTAATTGATATCAAGCTCAACCATTTACAATGAACTAACACCATCTTCTTTAGATTAAGAGAATATATTTCTTAAAAATTTACCGGTTAGGTACCGCCGCCACTCCTATTTCTGTCGCCATATAGTACTGTGCAAACATTGCTTTGTCTCAAGGTGACAATTATAATATTTATAATTATTGTATATTAATAATGTTTACTATTATGTTTACCATCCTAAGTAGTGCCATGTTCTTATGGGCATGCATTTACCATCAGGTGTACATCTCAACGTACAACCTGAGTAAGACTGCTTGAAAATCAACGCTTGTTTTCCAAATATTATTATCATTAAAATATTCTTGTATATTATTGTAATTACAGGATCTTGTTATTGATATATGTAGATCATCCGTAAAACAGTAATAGATCATCCGTTATTTAGATCTGCGAACTCGAAAGTTTAAGATAATTTTATGATGAAAGATTTTCTTGTTATCTTCATGTTAAGAAGCTTTTCATCAAATTTAGGTTATGTACAGATGTCTTAAATACCAGTGAATCCATCATTTGGTTAACCATCAGTCACTTAATCTCCTAAAATCTAGTGTTTGTAACTTAGTTCAATTGTTAGTCATATAAAGTATTCACAATATCTCACATTTTAAGCGATTATAGAGTACCTCTTCTTTTTTATACTAAGTTACTTCTCCTAAAAGAATACTGTTAACGTCTTGTTAACTTCGTGAAGTATATTAAGGTTTTTCATAGTGTATTATCAATGTTTTTCAAGAAAATGTTTGAAAATTTAATTAAATAAACTTTTCACTTTAGTATAACCAGACTCTTTACCGCCGACGTGCTTTTATAAATAGCAAACAGAATTACGATAAAAGGAGTTACTAGTACAGCGCAAGTTATGTGTGAAGTTAGTAAGTAGCATTAGCTGGTGCTTCTTTACAATACTTTCTTTTCTATCGTGAAGTTAAGTATAACAAAGTGTATGTTAGAATGTTTAAGATATTGTATTTTTCATTGGCAGCTTGTATCTGAATTATTTCTGCGGCCAAATAGTGATGTGCAAACATTACTGTGTTCCGGCTTGAAGGGCGTTGTAGCTAGTGATATTACTGGGGTAACGATACTCAACATCTTATGTGTCTAGGCGACGAGCACAACGTGGTGCCGTACTTACCATCCTAACTAGCGCCACATTGTTATGGGTAGGCGTATCACTTACCATCAGGTGAACGTCTCGCACGTCTCGTTGCTTATTTTCATATTAAAAAAAAGAATACGCAACGAGTACATTATTGGAAACAATTACCCGCGTGGAAAAGAAAAGTAACGACAAAACCCGAGCGCCTAAGCGAAATTACAGACACAAAGGTAATACAGTCAGATAAGTGAAAAATAACCCTACGTAATCAGCAAACGGACGTACCGAGGCCGTACTTGAAAAGAAACAAATTAGATCCGTCTCAAGAACTGACGCTTTTCAAACGGGCCTCGGAAAAACAGTCCGAGCTCTAATGAAGGGTTAGGCGAAAGCAGCTCACGCAATACTTCATCTGTACATACAACAGCTACGCATGCTTATATTAGAGAAGCAGACGGGAATTATATTTGAAACAGAATCATGATTAATAAAATTCTAACTTACCTTATTCTGATGCAAAAACAGGGAAAATCGATTGCCTAATCGCTGAACATCAAATATATTATTTATGTTAAATATTTTATGTAAATTTTCAGCGTGAACACTCCATGGTCTTAATATCATCTAATAAGCTATTCAAGCCAAGATTAGAGTTAACGATAAAAGAAATTCGTGTAATACTAAATCGGTTTCTTTAACCCTGTACCAGTTTTGCAAGAGAAATCACCGCTATAAACTCTTAATAATAATTTTAAGGTACTGTAAAACCGATTATTTGGTAGATTGATTACAATTATCTAAAACAAACACAATTATCTAAATTATCAGTAGGCGCTTATGAATATTAGACTTGTAAAAAAACGCATTCAAGCTCAACTTTCTAATGTACATTTTCAGGAATAAAATGAAATATATAAGAAACTTTAAAAGAATAAGTAATATAGGGAAAATGTAAAATAACTAAATAAAGTTATGAATAATTACCATACGTTGTTTGGGAGTAATGGTAAATAGGTTAAATAGGAGAGGTTTTCATTCAAAGTAGAATTACAACATTGACTAAAAATTTATACAAAGAAAAGTTAAATATTTACGTTAAACCTTTTGAGTATTCAAAAAATTTGATATTAGGGGAAGTAAAGTATTTGCTTTAAAATATTTTATATTAAAATCAGTCGACAAAACATCAAAGATCTTATTAGAATATTTGCGTTTTCTTGACGAGGCTGATATATTGACAGAGACCCTCGGCTGGTACCCATTTGGATCACCACAATATGTGATCGTGTAAATATTGAATTATTACGTCGAAATGTTACCATTTTCAAGTGGCGGAAAGGTATCACGAAAATTATGAAACATTGTTACTAAACATATATAATACGTGGTAAACTATATACACGGCTAATACGTATATAGACTAGTGGAGTATTATACTATTTATTTATTTTCAAAGACGAAGTCATAACGAAGAGGTGCGGGATCGATCCTCACTGAGTCTGAGCTTCCGGTAAATGAAAATATAGTGAGGAAACCAACATGTTACATAAACAACAGCTTTTGTGAATGTATAACATCCGCCAACCAGCACCTGGTGGATTAGGACCACAGCTCTCACATTGTAGAGTCCCTCGAGTCCCAGCATTGGGAGTATAAAATGAGCTGTTTGTTTATAAATATTTCAAAGACGTATAGCGTTTTCATGTTATCTAGATGTTCCCAGAAACTACACTGTACCTCTGCTTATACTCGTTGGCCTGAGACATATGACGTTAAGTCTCAACATCCCATTAATTTCGCTATCTACAACGTTCGTCAAACCGGAACACAATAATATTTTCATATTACTATTTGGCGGTTAAACCTAGACAGTCTTCGGCGACAGAGATTTTCTACTCTAATAATTAAAATAAAAAAAGAGAAATTGCAAGCTTTTTCAATTTATTCGAAGAATCAAACGAATTTCCTGAAGCAGGTTGCCTCAAAGAGAAATGCTATATTGGCTAATTTAGTTACATTTCCAACAAAAAGACAAATTAACTTAACGTAATAACGTACATGCGGGCAATCTTCCTCAAAAGCCTTTTTATTATCAGCGTTCAGCGTGGTGTGCAAATATGTAAATAGTAACTCTGGAGGTATCTAGACGGTTTCTTTTTTTTATATGAAATTAAGCAACGAGACGAGCGTGACGTTCACCTGATGGTAAGTGATACGTCTGCCCATAATAATGTGGCGCTAGTTTGGATGATATATACAGCACCACATTGTGCTCGTCGTTTAGACACATAAGATGTTGAGTATTGTTACCCCAGTAATTTCACCAGTTACAACGCCCTTCTAGCCGTAACACAGTAATGTTTGCACATTACTATTTGACGGTAGAAATAAGCGTTGCGGTGGTAGCTATCTAGACGGTCTCCGGCAACAGAGACCTACCAGTGAAACTTCTGCAAACAGACACCTTCTGTCATAGATGAAATAGTATCATATTCGCTATTACTTACATCACTATAGATATTTATATCATATATAATATGTTCGTGCCGTCAGTAAAGTTATTTTGTCCGTTACATAAGCGATATATAAAAGTGGATATAAATCCGGGCGCGCTTGTAATCTATTCAGGAAGTGGGAAGAGGGCCGTCGGTAAATGGATATAGTAATCCAATCACTGGAATCAATGACCGAAACCGGCTTATCAGCACCGGATCACTTGCTCCATCTCCGATGTCAACGTAAAAACCGGCAAGTGGCGCGATTAATGAAACCTGATGAGGCGGCATCCTGATTTATTTGTTAAAGTTCTTACTTCGCTTAAAATATCTCTCACTTGAAGAAACTCGTTGGTTGAACAGTTAAAAAACATTAAAATATTTACCCTCTTTTTGTATATATATAAAGTGAGCTTTTTTCATCTATATTTTAATTTACATTAAGTATTTTGTTTATAAACTTTGTATAAGTTTAAACTTAATACAAACTAGAATTACTTCAAAACTAAGAACTTCAAAATTAAGAACTTCATAACCAACTCTTTATAATAAAACGATAGTCGCATCACTATCTTTCATATAATCAATATAACTACTTTTCTTGTTCAATATTAAATTTGTAAAACGTAATATATCGAATTTTTTTACTAAAATTAAAAACGTTTGATAATTAATAGATACAGTTATTTTATAAAAAACAATGTATAATATTACGATAGTATAAACCTACTCATACTTGATTAATCGAAGTTTCTTACAAGTCAATAGAAAACTATATTTCTGACTAAATATCTGGTATTATAATTATTTTAATGGCTAACATGTAAAACAAGAGATATTTATAGAACTACGTAGCTTTGAGAATTTTTATTCTAGCGACAACTTTCATCAGGATAGTGTATTCAAAATCCAATATATATATATATATATAGCCATCTTGAAAAGGACTATACGAAATTAAGTATAGTGGTAATAATTTTGATTTTATAACTCAAGGCTAAGTAAAAAGGTTAACGTTACTACGTCTACCTTAATGGTTCCTGGATTTGTTCAGGATATACTCATCCTATATAATAATATATAATTTATGAAATACAAAAGACCTAAGTCTAGCTATGAACTTGTAATATGAGATGAAGATGATCTTGATGTGATCATTATAACTCTTTTCTTAGGGACTGTGCGCTTTGCTTTTATTCATTCATTCATCTATATGCTTTATATTCAGCTAATCGAGGATATATTTGATTCAGTTATATCATTTATTGGTAAATGTAAACATTTCTCTGTAGTAACAGCTACTTCCCAAGCAACGGACGGCCACCAGAGCATATCTAAGTGCAGGAAAGGTTTTAAAGCGGGCTGAGCCAATCCGTTACGAAAGTCTTGGCAGAGAGCGATGCAAATGGTTTCCATCGATTTATTCCACACTATAGCATACTTTAAATCGATATTTTTTCATCATACAAAATTTTATTACTTCAATAATATAATCAATTGATTGTTCGCGTAGAGCCTACGGGACGACATATTCAATTAAGCTTTGATCTAGGATTAACAAGTTTTGTGAATGTCACGGTGAGGTCAACTAGTATCGGTTTGTTGTTAAAGCAAACGTTTGCCTACAAAGGGATCATGACGACTGATTTAATAATTCCAGATATATCGCCATCGGTACAGTTCGTTTGGAAAGATGAAAATGATAAATGTTACGGAACATAACTCGATTGGCTTTTGTATGCGTTTTTTAAGTCGAATACCATCGGAACAGCCCGTTTGGGTTTTTCGCTGTTAGCTTTGTTCGTGCCCTCTTTTTTGATTCTTGTTGTCCAATTAAGCGAATTTCACCGAGCGAATGTAAACGTTACGTTACAGTTTTACGTATTCTCTCTAACTTTGTGTACTTTGAAATCTTACCGCTGTAATTGATTCGTAAATACTGACTTCAACATAATGATTTCTTTAACCTGCTTTAGTTTTTACTACATCAAACTATGAGACGAAAGAGACGTTATGGTAAATAATACGGCTGCTGATAAAATGTAACTCATATATCTTTTTTTTATTTGAGATTAAGTAACGAGACGAGCGAGACATTCACCTGATGGTAAGTGATATGTCTGCACATTACTATTTGGCGGCAGAAATAGGCGCTGCGGTGGTACTACTACCTGGACGGTCTCCGGCAAGACCTACCACCAGTAAATCATAAAAATATGCATCTAATCATAAGTTTAAAATAATATCGAATTTCTGTTATAATTCTAGAGATACAAGTCTCTGATATTAGAAACACTAGATTTAATCTTGTCTAACTGCTCTCAACTAGGCCAGCGAGCGTATTTCCAATTTTGCCGTAGGCTAGATATTTGGAATAGACGTTATGAATATTTAGTATATACCCGCACAAAGAGCAGCAGAATCAAACTATCAACTGTTACAGTTTATTGTTTTCTTACTTCTATGTTATATTGTATATAATTTTATTGTATAAACTAGCAAGGTTTTATATGTTATATAAATTGGAAAAAATACGCCTCAAAAGTTTAAATGAACAAGCAAAATAGATCCTTCAAATTTCTAATAATCATTGGATTTACTTAATGTGTTTTTTTTCTTACTGTCCAAATTCTTTCCTCGTAATAGGTATGTTAAAAAATAATAATATATCCCTATGTAATATTTTTGCAATAAAGGTATTCTGCGACAAAATAGCAGCAGCTATCATCTTTTTAAATTTACACTGTAATACATGTAAATGCGATCCTTAACATACATTCTAAGTTACAAGATCAAGTTTAGAAGACATACTACTTATGCCAAATTGTGCCTTGGTGGGCGTTATGGATCATGGTCTTGATTCTTCCCAGGTTAAAAAAGGTTACGAGTAACAGCTTTGAGAACATAAGAAAAGCATATTGTATGATTGAGCTCTTATTTTTTTTTACACTCTGTATTTTCATATCTCATACGTTTCAAGAGTGTTGAGAATAATACCATCACACCTTATAATCTGCAATCTTTTCAAGTGGCCCCCATCGTGTTTGGGAATATTTGGACCCTTTTGTCCGATGAAGAAGTATCAATAGAGGCATAACCTTTTCTTTGTGACAGGGCTTCCGCAAATACGTACTTGCGATTGAATCCGGTTTGTTTTTGTGTCCCTACTTTGCTTTCAGGTGTTTGTGAAGTGGCTTCGAATGATGATAAGCAAAAACGTAAACATTTATACGTAACAATACCACTATGTTTTTCGCCTTATATCTTTTAAATATTCATACATTTTTTTGTGTTTCTGATCATAAACCCGGTTCGTACGTACGTTATATGTATGATAATTGTTTGAAAATGTTACTTACGTACCATTATCCTTACAAAAGGATTCTTAGGGAGTAATCAAAACTATGGTCAATGCAAGATAGTCATAAAGAAATATAATTGTCCTTTTTTTTGTGAAAAAGATAAAATAATATAGAGTATATTTGTCGTTTATTATGAATTATGTTATGTAATTGTATTAAAAATTTTATGTTTGGGCTTGTTTAAAGTAGCGTAAATACGGGAAGAGCAGCGTGTTACTTATTCACGCGTCTTGTACTAACAAAGAAACACAAATAGGCTATTCCACCGAATCCACGCGCGCAAACGACTGGCATAACTCACGGGGCGCGGGGCCCCTACAAAAAATGACCCAATAACTAAGTAACTCCTTGGAAAAGCCGAAAGCAAAAACAGGACTGATGGACAAATTTACGCTTAGTGACTTATTTATCTCTCGGGCGCCCTTAATTAACGAAATTTCTCCTCGGCGAAACAACCGCAGATTTCTTTTCGAAAAAAAATCCACCAAAAGTACAAGAGGGGCCCCCTCTAATATTCATTAGCAACGTGACGGGCAAATCCTCGCTAATTATTCATCTGGTCAGTCAGAAGATTGTCAGATTAGAAGAACAATGAATGCAACACGAAAAGTTACCGAAACGAATGTTTAAGGAATGCTTCGATTAACTTGTTCGATGCAAAGAGGGAAAATAAGTTAGAACGTTTGGGTTGTCAGCCCTGTTTTCTTTGATAAGTACGAATAGGACTGACGAAAGTCTTGCTTTTGTAGAATTTGGTTTAGTTAAACAGGTTATCCTGGAGGCGGAAGTGAACTATAAATGCACGGTGGTCTCATATTTGCCATTCCATGCCGATAATATTAAGAAGGCTCTTTACTTTTTTTAGGAAGTCTATATCAAGAGTGCACAGGAACACTTGTTTGTTCCGCAGGTAATGCTACATCTCTCTTCTAAGTGAAAGACACCACAGAAATTTACATGGGTATTAATCTCGCACAACTCTAGCCTGAACCTGAGAATCCTGAGGTAGAGAATTTTCAAAAGATTTCATTCTCATACAAATATGATGCTATTATTTAAAAAAGGGTATTCATCTTCGCCCTGACTTACGTTTTGATAACTTTAACTGCAGATCTCAATATTTCGTTGAGGAGTTTAGTGTCGTAATAAACATTAACAATTTTATGTTAAAAAGTATAATGTAGAATAATATCTTCTACATATAGTCAACAGTAAATAGAAATAATGGTACACGAAATCGAATTCAAAGTAAAGGATTTCATAAATGCGTAAACAGTTTAGATACAAAAATTATTAAAGGGAATAATCTATCCTCTTCTCTAGTTATTTTAAACAGGATGAA
>DWGN01000267.1:0-10704 GCA_018247655.1 Euryades corethrus
GACCTCGAAGCTAGGCGACCTCCAAGTCCGGCAATGAATAATTATTGTGGCAGCCCGAGCCGAGGTTCCCCTTAAGGGAACTTTCGAGCTTAGCCACGCGCCATCTGCGCCGTGCCCCCGCGAATCCGCGGCACTGATAAATCCCTTTCACTAGGGAACAGTGTATATCCTTTGTCAAAAAAAAATCAGTTTGAAACACTAACTTCTTCATTGTACATGAACTTCTCTGCTGGTAAGTACAACGGCCCCTCTAAGCCGTACTTCGGTATTAGCACTTGAAGCGCGTTCCGTTTCACCGCCAACACGACCGCTGATTCAATCTCAACGCGATTATTAAATAATATCTGAAAATAAAAATGCTTTGTATATTAACAATAACTTCGACTTATTTAGTGTCTATGTTACTAAATAACGGTTTGAGAATAGCGCACTGTATCATTCTAATCAGCGACACGTTATGAGAGAGGATATCGATTACCATCAATTGAATGCCCGGCAAGTGTCAAAAATTTCCAGTAAAGATAATATAACAGCTCTGTTCCCACACTTCACTGGGACTAGAGGGCTTTACACTGGTCTACATAGTGTACACATGTATACCAGTGTTTGCAAACTCTGCTGGCTTTCTATCACAGTGTACACATGCAAACCAGAGCATTCGCAAACTCGTACAGTGCTGATTAGCAGACGTCGCAGGAACTCTGCTCACGTATACGTACATGCGTGTTGAGCGCGACAGAGGCCCTGCCTGCGTATTGCGCCTGACGATGCCTGTAGTTGAGGTTCTCGCATAAAGCGTCCACATGTTTGACATCAAGCAGGGACGCGTGCGTCACATCAGCGCCGATACACGCCGCCAACAAACGGTGCACAATCACATCTGCGTATCTAAAATAAAACCATTCATGGGCATGTTTTAAAATTCAATTATAAGCTTACAATTACGTATATAATATACAGTTTATACCACATTTACATTAAAACTTTATTATACACAGTTATACTTCTATGTACAGACCTTCGTATAGGTGAGGTGAAATGTGTGTAAATAGGACAGGCGAGCCCGTAATGGTAGAATTCTTCCAGTGTCCGAGTTCCGCTGGAGAAGTAATCCGCCTGTTGCATGCACCGCGTTGCCATGATTCGGAGTAGAGTATTGAAAAATGGACGTTCCGGAATCACGGCCATGTCGAGTGACTTCGAGAACGCCTTGTTGGTGGACACATCCAATTCGAATCCCTGATATTGATTTATGAATAAATATGAATATATAATAATATAACTACTATACTTAATAATTCTTTATCTGCAATAGGCATGCAGTTAACCACAATTGTATTAAACAACAAAGAAGCCTTGAGTGAACGGGTTCTCACATGTTAACAGATCCAATACACTGATAGTTATTATGACAGCATATCCTCCCACCCTAATCAAACTCCACAATACATCAATTAAATTGGTTTGTAGATAAGACAGTCAGACATACAAATTAAAATAGTTTCTATCAAGTGCAATGGGTGTGGCAAGTTGTTGATGCTTCCACTAAATAATATCAACAAATCTTTCGTCATCATCCCATCCATCAAAGGAGGCCTTATGTAATCTAGTATACAGTTATGCGTTGGGATAGCATGCTCATAAGACATTTACACTATCATATACCTGACATATCCAAGTAATTTAATAATATTGCTGTTACATGGTAAACGCATTTTTGTAGTATGCTTACTAATAGTGTAGAATGTCATTTAATATATTTACTTTTGTTTAACGTACCTGTTGCTTGGCAGCCTTAAGGAATGTCTCGAAGTTGGCTGGCGGCGGTGCGGGGTGACGACGCAACAGTGCGCACTGCGGGTACTCCCTAGCGAGGCACTCCGCGACGCTCACGTTAGCTAGCAACATAAATTCTTCCACCATCGAATTGGTATCCAAAATTTTCTTAGCTTGTAATTCAACAGGATCGTGTGTTTCAGAATCCACCTAATAAAATCACCAAAAGTGTTTGCGATGCCATATGAATATTAATAGACTTTTTAATTTTTCAATTTCTGACAAGCAAATTCTTCAAAAATTAACAGTGAGTCCAGTTCATTTTACTACTCTTGCGACAATGATGACGGGCACAAATGATGCAGTATGTATCAACATTACTAGAGCCACATTCTTACAAGCGCCTAAGATCATCGAGTTATTCGTATTACTGCCGCCAAACAGTAGTATATAAAAATAAAATATTATTTGCCATCAGGTAAAGTCTTGACAAGTTATCGCTTCGTCGCATTAAAAAAACTATTACATGAGCGCAATGCTCGTTTGAACACATCGTAGAAAAAAATATAAAAAGAACCTTACTTGGAATCGTATCTCGGGCGAAGCGAGGAGTAAAGCTCCATTATCGAGACGTCTTCGCTTTAGTTTCTTAGCAAGAGCGTTCAGCACGCGCAACGAGCTAGCGATCTCGTCGCGGCGTGAGCTGTCGTCTATAATCAACTGAGCCTCCTCGTACGTCATAGCAGAACGGGACTGGAAAAAGGGGACACTATAGTATATTTCTCGTATTTTAAACTAGTAAACGCGTTTTTTTATGTATACAAAACAAAGTAATAAAATAATATAATAATGCTCAAATATTTTTGTTAAACTAATGTCACGTCTCTATTGTCAGAGACCGCCTAGATAGGCGCTATCTTCTCCATCTCATGTAAATTTAATTACCAGACACAATATTTTTTCAATAAACAATTGTACCTTTATAACGCTTTTGTGAAATTTTGTAGAAAGAACATGAGCATTCTCGTCAATCTGCCATACACAGGAGAACGCTAATCTCTCCTCTCCACCTCTTAATGAGCACAGGTTTGAACTCAATACATCTAAAACAAAATAACCCTTTTTTAATACTATTATAAGCTTCTAATTGTTCTCTTTTTGATCTATCCTAGCAGCCTTCGTACCTTCTTCATAAGAGGGTAAAAGCTACTAGGCTGCTAGACTACTATTCTTGAAAAATGGTATTATCCACAGGATATTTTCTTTGAAGGGAAGCTAAAGCTAAACAGATGTACAGAAACTTGTTGTGACCATCTCAGCAAGCAATTAAAGTAAGCTTTAATATAAAATATTGATTCAATATTCAAATTACCAGGAACCATATCAATTCTTTTGTCAACAAGATAAACAGTCGTAGATCTCAAAGCGGCCTCCTTGTCTAAAGCGGTGTTCGGACGTACGAAGTAAGTAACATCGGCGATGTGCACGCCGACTTCGTACGTCTTCAGCCCACTACTCGTCATATCCGGTAGAGGCCGCGCGTGCAATGCATCATCGATGTCCGTACAGCCGGGCGGGTCCACGGAGCAAATACACAGCGAACGCAGGTCCACACGTTTTTTTATCTCCTGTTAACAGTACATATATTTTTTATCCATAATGAGCCAATGCTTCATAATATTTAATAATAACAAGGTCATAAAATCAAACGTGCTCATCACGAATACTCAGAGCAATTATATGAGATCAGCAGATTTACAACATGAAAGCTAACCAAGTCAGTTTTTAAAAAACTTTGTCACTAATCAAATTTAAAAAGAGTATATATGAGTAATCAACAAGCAAAAAAACTTATTCTTGTGCATCTTACCTCCTCTTGTATCATCCAATCATTGGGAGGAAGACATGCTAGCACAGCTTCACTAAATCGGGCATGTGGTACATCATGTTCAAGCAAAATAACTTCGTTTTCTGCACTTTTATCACCTAAAATTAATATAAATGCATTGAATATAAATATGCCAAAATAATTTTATTGTTCATTTATAAATATATATATAAATTTGTTACAAAATTGGTAATAATAATAGGCCCAGAACTAAATTTCCTGTTTGTTTTTAGTGGAAGAAGTAGAATTAATAAATTTACCAATAGGTCCTAGAGCACGGACAAAATGGCCAAGAGGATATCTACTATTCCTTGGCCAGGAGTCAAGAGCTACAAGTATTCTTTGCGAGGCCAAAACATCACTTTGACGTGTTTCTATTCGAACATGCGGTATTCTTTTCTCAGCTGGCGTAAAAAGATGACGAGTTGCCCCTGGAAACAATTTAATGTCTCACTTAGTATATGTAAAATAAGCAGTTTATGCTATTCATTCACGGATATTACTGATGACATAGAAAATAATGATACATATTAAATTAATATACCTGGAAATTTGCTTGGTTTTAATATTCCACAATACTGACGCCATTTTCTTCTTATTATACCAACTACTTTACCAGTGGGTGTAATCTCATCGCAACTAGTATCAGCAGGTTTTGCTATAGTTAACAATTCAGACTCTTCCTCCAGTAGATCAACTCCATGATTATCAGCTTTATCTTCTAAAACAATATCACTTGGTTTTCGCCACTCTTCTTTTGGCAATATTTCTATTGCGACAATATCTCCATCAATGGCTCTATTAATACCAATGTGACCTTGTAATAAGATCTAAAAAATATAATGACAGCATTTACTATTATAACCCATAGATAGTTTAAAATATTCTGACTATCACTGTAGTTTGTTTCACAAAAGGTAAATAAAATGACA
Source organism: Euryades corethrus (assembly GCA_018247655.1). Classification (NCBI taxonomy): domain Eukaryota; kingdom Metazoa; phylum Arthropoda; class Insecta; order Lepidoptera; family Papilionidae; genus Euryades; species Euryades corethrus. The sequence continues at coordinate 4,597 of DWGN01000267.1, forward strand.
AATATCTACATTCTGCCTGCAGGTAACTTTATGTCCAATATGGCATAAAGGTTATCACAAAGTTTAGAATTGTTAAATATTTTAAAAACTGATTTAATTATATTAAAAATGGATTAATGAAACATACCCAGCCAATGATTTATTTTGAAATAAATTTTAATTCAAAAATAATATTTTATGGAAATTGTTGTATAAGATTTATTTAATTACCGGTTTTTCATAAGCACTGATTGTAGATGTTCCCTCCAAATAATTATCTCGTGACGCATGAAATGTCCCTTGGTACAATTTTCCATTTCTTATACCTGTGTGAATCTGAGTAGGAGTCAAGTGTGCTGGATAAAGAGCATCCTTTGAGCAGCTTTCCAGTATAACATTCTTTGATAATTTGTCAACAAGACCAACAAAATCTTTTACGTTTTCTATATAGTCCTTAACTGAAATAAAATTATTAAATAACTTGCTGATTATTATATTTTAATTCCCATTAAAATTTGGGTATATTCATGTAACATTTCCTAAGTTTACAGTAATTTACCTGAACAGCTAACAATTCCCTCATTGGAAGCAACTTTTCTATTTGCCTCATCATCTGTAAGTAATACAATGTGGGGAAATTTACCATCCAAACTGTTAATACTCAAATGGGAAGAATACCATAAAGCTGCTTGACGGATTGCACGGTCATTTCTATCATTTTGTTTTTCACCAGGATTGCGCTCAACATATGTATCTCTAAAATGTTTAATTTTGGTATTTAATTACTAATACAATAATAAATACTAATGTGTTACAAACTTTTATTTAACTGATTATAATTTACTACCTATTGTCTCTTTAAATTAAATTAAAGTGAATTAAGTCTTTAAGTAAAAGTGAAATCAAAATTACTTTTTGATATATTGCAAATTTTTAAAAATTAATCATTTGCACTAATTGAAATTGAATTACATTGCATTAAAAGTTTTGTGTTAATAATGTTTAAATATTGCCTTGATGGTAACAACATTTTGTAATTTACCATTAATCCCAAAAACAAAATGTTTGTTTCTAAAGTTGTAATACAGGAGCTAAGTTTTTCTATAATGCAACTAGATGCCTTATATATCAAACTATATGCCTTCCCAACACTGTAATCATCCTTATTGCCACTTAACTTTAGATAAAATTAAGTTCATTCCATTATAAATAAAAGGGAATGAAAAGCATGTAGAGAATGGAAACTACAAATGATCCACTATCAAATGTTTTTTTTACCTCAATGTATAAAATGTGTAATAAATACATAATGAAAAATAAAATCATATTTGCAGAAAACAACAATGAGTAAATGTCTTACTTATGATGTTCGTTAACAAATGAGTAAAATTTTCTTTTTTTCTTCCCAATTATCTCCAACAACCTTTGAAAAATAGCAGTATTTTGGTGCTTAACTTCCTCCAACACAGTTTGTAGAATGATAACATTAGTGAGGGCATCCTCTTCTAAGACATCTATTTGATGTAAAACTACATTAGTATCAAGTATCAAATAGTGGTCGTAGTCAAAAAGAGCACAAATGGATCCAGGTGCTGCATCCAAAACAAAGTCATCATCTTTATGTGGGCAGCTATGGCAAGCAGACGAACCGCAAAGTAAATCACTTCTCAAATAATGTTCTCTAACAATCTAAAAAATATGTATAATTTATATCATTCCATTTTTATTCAACTTTTCATACAATGTGTAACAACAAGAGACCAAATACAAACATAACCTTACTTTTAGTATATTGCCGCGTTTAGTTTTAGTTAAAAATGTTTTTGTAGTCCACATTTTTTTAATTGTATGAAATATTTAAAGGTAATCAATTATTTTCAAAGAACATTAATAATGTATTGACTTTTGCCTTTAGACATTAACTATATCTCAAACTTTCATTGATATATATTAATGACCTGACATATAAACGCGACTAGGTTTTAAAACTAGGTATTTGCTTTCAAGTACGTGCACCAAGTTGCTGACCTAAAAGTTTCAAGTATTTCATTAGTATACCATTGCATAATTTTTATACGTCTGAATTGCTTAGAAGAATACAAACGGGGACAAAAATCATTACTACACCCATTTGAAAATATTACTTCAATATTTAAAAAATATTTGCTTTAAACTCTGGCGTATTGGACATAAAGTATTCCCTAGTTAAAATTTTTCTAGTTAAATGAAAATAAAATATATTGATTTTCCAACATGCAGCTTAAACAGCAAAAAAAAACTTAATTTTATTTAAACCTTTTACAAAAAAATCTTTAACACACTTTTAGATGTACGGTTAAAATTACCAAATGTTATAGCTAAAAAAATAAATTTGAAGGCCACAGACTATAATAAATAAAGTAAAGTTGTGTCAATTTTATTCAGTCATTCAACATTCTCATAGTTAAATTGTACTATGTCAGTGTTATTCATATACGACACTTAACTCGTATTTTCAGTAACAGCTATATATTTATGAAGTGATATGTGTCTTATGTTGTACGAATATTGAAACCATATTATTAATGGTTAACATGAGAAGGATTTTAGGGATTTTTGAATATTGATGACGGACAAATTAAGTAAAGTTCAATAGTGTTTTTAAAGATTTATCAGATACAGTTTTAAAATACTTATGCCTAATCAACAGTGTTGTAGATCCCTTCAACAATTATGGGAAGACATTTCATCTATATTTGTTAATTTCGTGGAGAGGATATTCTTTGTGCTTGGTGTCAATATAGCGAAACATCCATGGAAAACAATATGCATTGTGTGGACTTTTGTGGTTATAAGTTGTTTTGGTTTAATGAGGTTTCACATAGAAAAGAATCCTTTCAAGCTATGGGTACCACCAGAATCGGATTTCTTCATAGACACCAACTGGTACATTGATGAATTTGGGACTTCCTACAGATTTCAAAAAGTACTTTTGACAGCTGATAATGTTCTGGATCCAGAAATGTTCAAAATATTAAATAATATTACTAAAGAAATAGATTCTATTACCATAACATACAAATCACTTAACTATACAATTAAAGATTTTTGTTATCAAGTTCCTGTGGTAAATTTTTTAAATTCTGATGAAAATATTGGGTCAGATACAAATATAAATTCAAACAAAACAGTTTCAAAAAATAAAAAGAGAATTAATGATTTAAGTGATTCTACTCTATGGGTGGATGATGAGTTTTACTGTGGATTTTTAGATAAGTTTTCACTTACTTGTCTACAGTATAACATTTTGGATTTATGGAGAAGTGATCCAGAATTGATTAAAAATGTAACCAAAGATGATATTATTAAAAAAATTAATCAAGTACAAGTTAATCCTGTCTCTGGTCATAAAATGAACTTTACTAAATTATTAGGTGGTGTTAAATATAACAGCACAGGTTATATAACTTCTGCAGAAGCAATGCTATTTATATGGTATACACATGTTAATATGTCCGATACTGAAATGAGTGAAACTGGTAATTTAGTTGGTACTGAAGAATGGCAAACTGTACAACTGAGCATGTGGGAAGAACAGTTCTTGAGAACATTGAAAAACCTATCATCTAATATTAAAGGTGCAAAATTGTACTATGAGGCAGGAAGGAGCTTTGGTGATGTTAGTGGCGAAAGTATGTTTAATGATATAGATAAATTATTTATTGGTATTATAATGATGTTAGTTTATGCATTAGCAGCTTTATCTAGGTGTAATTGGTTAGAGGTAAAAATAACTTTAGGTAGTGTTGGTTTATTGTGTGTTGGGATGGCTTATGTTACTGCAGTTAGCTTGTGTTCTATTATTGGAATACCATTTGGGCCAGTTCACTCTTCCTTGCCGTTTCTTTTAATGGGTTTAGGTATAGATGACATGTTTGTTATGAATGCATGTTGGAAAATGGTTTCCGTCTCTTCATCTTCTAAAAGTGTTCCTGTTAAAGTAGGTCTTATGTTAAAGCATGCAGGTGTGTCTATTGTAATTACATCATTTACTGATATTGTAGCTTTATTAATTGGAGCTATTACTATATTACCATCGTTAAAATCATTTTGTATTTATGGTGCTGCTGGTGTATTCTTTATCTTCTGCTACTCTGTGACATTTTATGTAGCAGTTTTCTCATTAGACTTAAGAAGAATGGAGCAGAATAGAAATGGTGTACTATTTTGTTATACTCATAAAAAACCAATGCCTTTAGAAGAAAATAATACAATATTTCATCAGATATTTTGTCAACTATATAAAAAAGTTATTTTTACTAAAGCTGGTAAAACTTTTGTCCTATTGTTTACTATTATAATGACTTGTTTTAGTATACAAGCAACATTAAAACTAGAGCAGAGATTTGATCCAAAATGGTTCATACCTGAAAGTTCCTATTACAAGGAATTTATTTCTAATTATGATTATTATTATCCAGATAATGGACACGAAGCAATGGTGTTTTTAGGCAAAATGGACTACAATTATGATTTTTCAAACATTTTGAATATGATTGATACATTAGATAATAGTTCATATGTTATGGACATGGAAACATGGGTTGAATATTTTCATGGATATGTTTTAATAAATTATAATCAGGATCTTAAGAATCATAATGTGTCAAATAATGACTTTAATAAATACCTATCAAGGTTTCTTTTTAGCCCTATTGGAGGAAGATTTCAGGCTAGTTTAAAATTTCAGGTACCACTTGTTTGTGGCCAGGCAGCTAGTGAAATCAAAGCTTCTACAATGTCATTTAAACTTAAAAACTTTCATGGTCCTGAGGAATATATACCAGCAATGAATTATCTAAAACATGTTGTTAAATCAGCCAACATATCTACTGGGGATGGTTACAGAAGTGTTTGGTCTAAAGTATTTGCCAACTGGGTTACAGATGAAGTGATAGGTGTGGAAGTAGAGAGAAACATAGAGCTAGCTCTTTTGTGTGTAATGGCTTGTACAATTGTACTCATAACAAATCTTCAAATGTGTTTATGGATATTCATTTGTGTGTTAATAACAATCATTAATGTTCTGGGTTGGATGCAAAGATGGGGTATGACTGTAGATATTGTTTGTTGTATTGGGTTAGAATTAGCAATAGGTTTGTGTGTAGATTATGCAGCTCATGTTGGTCATACCTTCTTAACAATAAAAAACGGATCACGCAATGACAGGGCCTATGAAACGGTTACATCTATTGGTTCCGCTATCTTATTAGGCGGCGGTTCGACTCTTCTGTCGTTATCTCTCTTGGGTACATCAGAAGCCTACACTTTCCAATCATTCTTTAAAATATTTCTTCTAGTAATTATTTTTGGTTTATTTAATGGTTTGGTATTCTTACCGGTTGCACTTTCTTTGGTCGGACCTAATGCATACAGAATTAAAGGCGACGAAGAATATACACCGGAAGCCGTCGAACTTAATGTTAAAATTAATGAAAAGGAAAACAATATCATAGTTTCGTGACCAAAATCAATTATTCCCAAAACAAATGTTACGTTAAGTCAACAAAGTGTACGTACAAATGTTAGTACAACAATCTTAGAAAAATTATATAAGATATATATAATAATTGTAAGATAGTTATATAATTAGCTAATTCAACCATATGACATTATTGAATATTTTTGTATTTTTTTTTATGTATAAACATGAAAATGTATATATGAATTAAAGATTTTGTGATATTAGTGTTGATATTAAAGCAATGACATGTTTTTACTAAGGCCATTGTAGTGTTTATTAAAATCGACGAAACTTTAAATATTTTTCTTTCATTTGGTTCTTTAACGTAACTAACCAGAATCTAAACTTGATAAAAAGAGGCGATAATGTTGATGATTGCCGCCAAGTGTTTTTTAATCAGCAATCGGTTACAAAAACCGTAATACTATGTGGTGCTGTGATGATGAAGCCGTTGTTAGTGTTTCATGTTATTCTATCATGTATTGAAAACTTTAATAAAACTGTTATGACTGCAGAAATAAAGAATGGTAGTAAGCTGGATAGACGAATTCAAATAAAGGGGCAAACTACCAACGGAAATCGAACCAGGGTCAGTCAAAAGTAAATTTTAACTTAATCTTTAGTGC
>DWGN01000268.1:0-10703 GCA_018247655.1 Euryades corethrus
CTGTACTTTTAATTCTTTATCTTTTAAGAGAGTTAAAGATAAATGGCGGGATCGTGATGGGGCGAAACTTAAAAAAACGTGAAGTAACTTAGTATTATTAATCTTTTTTAATGTTACTGTAAAAAGTTGACATAGTTTATATTAAACATACTGTCCAATTTATATTAAAACTTTAACAGGGCACATATAGTTAACCTATTTGGTATTCTCAAGTATAACTCAAATTTGTCCCACTTGTTTAAATATAGTATTTTCTTGGTTTAGAATAGTGTAAACTGAAATGCAGAAGTTTGCTACAAAGTGTATTTAGATATTAAAGAATTCCTTCTTCAAGAGAATTTATTAGTTTATCTACTTTGCATCATAATCAATATAAGGCGTAAGAGGTTAGCATTCTGAAACAAGTTGTTGCTAATTTTATGTACATAGACAAAAATTTACAATGTTTTGCTAATTTTTTTTACCAAAGTATGTGTAATACTTATTAATTTATTTAATATTCCGCATTAAAAGGAAAGTTTGAATGGTATTGGAGTAAACAAAATTACGGGCAAAAATTTTGAATATGGTCCAAATAAAATAACGAAAAATAAAAAAAATATGACAAGGCAGAATGTGAATTTTCTATGTTTTTTTTATCATGTCAATATCATTATTGTAGATAATGTCCGAGACAATGTTACAAGTAGTACGCGTCGACGCGAGGAGGGTGAAGGACCACCTCCTGCTTTACCTCCGCCACCGAGGAAGCCACCGCGTGGACGAATTACAACCATAGAAACTTCCAGGTAGTAAATCTTTCAAAATTCATTAACATTTGATTTTATTTGAATATGCAAACAAATAAAGATATGGTTATTAATGTTATCTGTAGTTGTTGACATGATAACGACAGAGTAAAATGCCACGTATATTTTGATAAAAATATTATTTTGGATAGTAATTTTAAATATATTATCTAGTAGTATCAGTTTTTCTGAACTTTGAGTAAATAATTTATGAGAGGCATTTTAATTTTATGCAGAATTTCAATACCTAGCCTATCCTGATAGGAACACAACATATTGTCTTCCGAAACGAGCTAAAGATTCGAGAAATTTGTCTGCCAATTTTTTAAAATATGCCTCATAAATTAAATTCCGAATTATTTGTTTTTGTTTTTCAGTGACCGATCTACTGGCACTAGTCCTACAAGAACTGAAAGTAGTGACTTGATATCTTTCACAAGCCCTATAAGTAGTAAGACGGCAACAAATGAATCCCATGCGTCACTCAAGGACTATATTGAACAAATTAACAAGTATGTAATAAATTATACACTGTGGTCTAGTTATCAAAAGAGGCTTTGTATTGGTTTCAAGAGTAAAATGATACATAATATGGTAACATAGAATATGTCTATTCAATAGTAGAATAAAAAGAGTAAAATTTATAAATTTTGATATTACAGATATATTTATTGGTCTTGGTTTCCTATTGTTAAAGACCATCTAGATAGCTATCATCACAACTGATGGGCAAAAATTTTCAATTTTGATGTTTATCAACCAATATGATATTGGTGTTTATTATATCTATTATGATCGATGTTTGTTGCAGGTTGGGTCAGAAAACTGAAGAATTAAACCTTAGTGTTCCAGAAACCCCCCCAACAATGAGTAATCCTCCATTCCATCAGACACCAGGCTATCCATATGCTTCACAATACTCGCACATCTACCAGCCCTACAACCATGTACCACCATATCCCACTGCACAGCCCTACGGGATTCCGACGCCTATGCCCGCTCCAGTTCCTAGTATACCAGCGTACTCGTATTATGTTCCTCCTGCAGCTGCATTACAAGATCCTGCAGCCCCCTATGCAGTTACAAACCCTCCTCTATACACGCAAACAATTCCATACAGCCAAACGAGAATGGCTTCGCCAACTCCATACGCCGGTTACCCTCCCCAAAAACCTCCGCCCTCATACAATTATAATACAACAAATATGATATCGAGGCCAACAAGACCAATCAGTTTGTATCCTCAGCTTAGTCAAATTCACACGTACCCTCCGTTACCGGCGACTATAGGTAATGCCGGACAAAATATCATCAATAACAACGCCAACACACAAACAGTAGTGAAAGCAGAGCCCTCGAGAGACAGTGTGGAGAGCAACAATTCAAGAAAATCATCTGAAGTTAGTATTGGAGTAAGTATGTTTGGTAACTTTAGGACCATTTTAAAAATATTTTTGTTTACAATAACAACTTATCATATGGTCAATTCCATAATTACTTTTTTAAAAGCCCGTTCCAATGTGCAGTACATGTGGATGTTTCGCACTTTGTCATCCATGGGTTCACAGTCAAGTGTAATCCCATAAAAATCCTATTACAAATACAGTAATAAAGCCTGTTACTGCAATTATCACAGTAACATATTTATTAAATTACAGACAATATTAATTAAATAATAGAATAACTTGATTGTGTTGAAGTGATGTATATACATATTTTTTATATATATAAAAATCTCCGGCAATATAGTTACTGAGTGATTGTTTTTTCTTGTAGTCAAACGAGTCAAACGACACAGTGGGCAGCTTACCAAAGTCCCAAAACCTTATAGACTTCGGTGGTCGGCGACAAAAAGGCGCAGGTAGCGTAAGAGTCAGTGTGCTAGAAGCATTTGATCCACTATTAACCGATCAGCCTCATTCTGGTGAGTGGCTTCATCATTCCTCACATAAGTTTGACTATACTATGATGGAATATACACATTAATCACATTATTTTACATTTTGTGCATCTAAAATAATACAGTATACCCTAATTACAATTACATAATTAAAGTGAATGTTATACACTTAATTTTTCTTAACTTTTTAAGTATTGTAAATGTTGTGAGAATAAATTATTTGATTATTGAAAAGACTTGTTCTCTTTTAATATTGTTTTTTTTTGTTTCGAAATTTCTTTAATATTTCCATCATAGTTCAAAAACAGGTCAATTCACTTAAGTACATTTTTTGTTTGTTTTTTGGAGATGCATGGTTTCAAAGCACTTTATGTGGGTTCAAGCGTAATTTTTTTGTATGTCGCCTGGTGTGCACAAATCATTCATACTGTTTATTTCCAATTGTGTTAAATCAATTTGGTTAGATTTTTACACCGTGTGCAAATTTTAACATAAGTCATCACAGATAACATTTTCGTTTATCGCATAAAAACATTTTATACTACTTTTAATAAACCTTAAACACGAACATAGTCAAGAATAACAACAATACTGATTGGTAGTAATTCTTAGTAGTTGGCAGCTTTTATTGTTGCTGCCATAGAGTATTCAAATATTAGGGTATTTTGATAGAAGGGATATTTAGTGAAGAAAACTTCGAGGCTGAACATCGTATATTACCCTAACATCTCTCCGCATTGTTATGGATATGTGTAACGTTTATGATTAGATTAACGTTTTTTTAGATGAATATGAAAAGAAAAAGAAAGAGACTGAAATAATGATGATAGTAGTGGTCAGTTGTACATGGTTGCTACATTATTTGTTTAGTAAATTTTTTATGGAGGCAATATGGGCTGTTCTTGGAAAAACTAACAAAACAAAAACAATGTACACCAAAAACATTAAAATTCTTTTTTGTAGAGTATATGGCGCCAAGTGAATGCAGCAGCGTGTACGAGGAGTACGATCCGTTGGACTTCTTGTACGGAGAGACGGAGATGCGCGATACGCCCGTATACGCTACCGTGAATAAGCGAGACTGCACCCTGCCGTCGCCGCCTCCGAAATCCATACCCTCGGTCCCAGCAATGCCTAAAAGGCCGACCACGGTAAAAATGTTACTGTTTTTAGATAAAATATTTTTCATCACTTCACCTCTTTCTTTGTCCACAATTGAACATGGCAACAGACAGACTTTCAAAGAATTTGTTTTATGTATTACGTCTAATATCTTTGCTTGTTTATAAATACATTTTAATTTTTATTGAATATATTACTGTACCGACATTAATATTTCTTAAGATTATAATTGTAAAATATTCTGTTTTGACCATTACGTTGAATGGATGCGTCTTGAACTTGATTTTTTAACGAAATTAGTAGTCATACCGACATTTTTTATGTAACTTTTGCATACTATACTAGCTACTTATAAATTATAAAATAATTTGACTAAAGTTGTAGTTCCTTTGTATACAATAATAATTTAAACGAAATTAAGAACTGAATTAAAAACAAAAGAAACTTCATTCAATATTAATATTGGAACAGACAGGTGAAGTGAAATTTATGAGTTGTTAAGAATTAATATTTTTGTTACAGAATAAACTTTATGACTGCATCGTACAAACGAGAAACAAAAACTACGACAGCGAGCACAAAGCATTTTTAGAGTTGGTCTTAGATGTTAGAAGTAAGTGTTTTTATTTTATTAACTAATTACAAACTACACTCTCTAATATTGCTGTATATTCAAAGTAGCATCTTAATGATATTTACCAAATAAGTCATGATGAACCATTGAACACATGTCTTTTTGGCTAAACAAGTTAAATAAAAAATAATGTACATGAACGCTGATGATATTATATAATCTAAGAATAAATATTAACTATATATAAATAACTAAAATAATTTATAAGCGCGATACAGTTATTAACATACTAACCTCCTTTAGATGTTGAAGCTGAAAGAAATTGATTATTATTAGTAAAAAAATAATAGTTTTTGTGAATGTATTACTTTTTTATAATAATATTTTTTATCAATTCTACTTCATTTCAGAAAAATTTGTGTATTCTGATGAAAAAACGAACCCGGGGCATGTGATTGCAGCGCGTTCTGGCGGCCGCTACCCGCCTAACACCAGCATCAAAATATTGGTACATCATGCACACTCAGATGAACCAATCACCTTCACCTCAGATGGTAAGTTATTTATCATCAACTGCCAACTACCAATATATATTCACTTATACCGAAGTTTTGGTTATAACTTATTGTACATAATAAAGTAATTATTTTTTTCAGTTGAATCAACTGTGAGCCATGTGATATTAACTGTGGTCTGTTCACTTGATGAGGACATTAGAGAAGATATGTCAGGATATATGTTGCGAGTAAGTATTTCTCTAAAGCTTCTAAAGTTAGCGGAGATGCTGCAAAAAATTTGCTATGCCATTTTTATAATAACAAACACAGACATATACAATATGAAGATAAAGCAAGAGTCATTAAAATTGCAATATGTATTTAGTCATAAAAATTGCAACTTTTGACAAACCCTAAAAATTTTTAGTAGATTTAAATCATAGATACATTTAAAACTTTTATCTATTATTTCTTTAGGTGTGGGGCGCAAAAGAGTATTTAACGCCGGGAAGTTCACTCAGCGAATATGATTACATACGCGAGTGTGTTCGTTTAGAGAAAGACGTGCGTCTCTATCTTCATGAGGGCGGGGACAATGGTCTTGCTAGGAGTGACAGGGACGACGCTAGAGACTCGCACCTAACTTTGGATGATCTTATTTCCACACAAGGCGCTACTACATTGACTTTTGACAATCTTTCTATATTGTTAGGTAAGTAAGAAGTTAATGTTTTTTCAGTAATCATACGGGTAGATTTTCTTCAAATTAAACATATTGTGTAAAAGATTGTTATTTCAAATTTACGTTACTACTACATTGGGTTTAATAAAAACCTTTAATTTCAAATGATGTTAAGTAAGAACAAAGTAGATGATGGTGAAGCGTATATCTTACCTAGAATATTGTGATTCATTTCTTGGTAGATGGAACACACCAATGTTGTTATTGTGGCAGATTTTTAATATGAACCATTGTAACAGGAAAGTTTCGAAATCTTACCAGCATCCTCTTTTTTACAAGGCCTCTACTTTGTTACTGTGCCAAGGAAGCAATTATAGAAGTGAAATCATTGTCCTAATGTTGATTGATGAGATGGCATAATCTCATTACTATACACACATCACTACGTGTTGCGGTAGCTAGTCTTTGTTTTTTATACTTGCAGCAAGCTTGCTTGTGCCTTAAATATTTACGACAATTCTTTCATTCATTGGTGCGTTTCCATAATTCTGTAATTTTTTATACCAACATCAAACTATTTTTTAATTCACAGAAACTTTGGAGGGTGAATTGTCACGGGCCGTGGGTGTAATCGGCGCGGAGGGTACCTGCTCTCCTAAGGCCGTTTTTCAAGCAGTGAAAGCTATCTGTGCCTTAGCCGGTGGCGTGGAGACCTTGCACGTCACTTACACTTTGAATGCATTCGCACAAGCCTGCACCGCACAAGTAAGTTTTTAAATTCCTATCTGAAGCTAATTTTGCCGTCAAATAATAATATGTACACATTACGGTATTGCGGAATGAAAAATGTTTTAGCTAAAAAAATCGTACATTATGGAGATTATGAGACATTTACTTTAATGTCTTAAAGTGAAAATTACTATGTATCGTAGTTTATACCAACCTTACCAGTACTACAGCGTGTTAATGCAGGGAGAAAGGAGATTCGTTTTCAATAGCGACAATCTTTCTCCCTGCAAAAATATTTATTTTGTATCAAAAGCAAATAAGGTGTATTTTAATTGTCAAAATTGTGAATCAAATAAATGTCTTAAAAAATCTAGTACTACATTTCCGCTTTGTAGAATTAGCACATTTATTTTCTGTTCAATATTTGATTTTAATATAAATTATGGTTCAGGGTAGTAGTAATGCGGTGACCCCAGAAATTCAATCGGAGAGTGGTCCTTACTGTTGTGTGTCCGTGCGGGCCGCGACCGCGCGCGAGGCTGTCGCGCAGCAGTGTGCGCGGCTACGAGACGCAGTGCGAGCGTTACTCGCGCTCTACACCCGCACGCGTCTACTTGACTTTCAACTAGCCGACGTTTCCACTGTTACCACGCAGCCGCAAAGTGAGTTTGTTTTTTTTTTTAATGAAATTAAGTGACGAGACGAGCGACACGTTTATCTGATGGTAAGTGATACCTTCGCCCATAACAATGTGACGATAGTTAGGATGGTTTACACAGCACCACACTGCACTCGTCACCACGACACATAAGATGCTAAGTGTCGTTACCCCAGTAATCTCACTGGCTACAAGGCCCTTCAAACCGGAATACAGTAATGTTTGCACAGTACTATTTGGCGGTAGAAATAGGCGCTGTGGTGGTACCTACCTAGATGGTCTTTGGTAAGAAAGACCTACCATGAGTAAAATAAATTAAACAGTAAAGTAAATTGTCATATCACATACGGTGGTGAGGTCAGCTTCTTCATTTAGAATTTAAAAATTAGCTCTATACTCGATTTCTTAACTATTTGTTAGCATCTTACATATTATCACTTTTTTTAGTGCTTTTCCCTTTTTATGGTTTACTCTGGTTTAATGGATATCTCATATTTATAAATTAAATGTGTTTGATTACAGAAGCAGTACCAGCGTACACGATATCTGAGACGATGTTGTTCTGCATCGAGGCGGTACACTGTTTGCCATTGTGCTGGAACCACGATGAGTATTTGTTTCACGCGCAAATTTACTATGGTACAAGGCCTTTAAAAATCGTTCACGCGACGCACTCCTCTAAGATTGAGTGCGGTGGGTTTTACCCAAGAATAATCTTTGATACTTGGTAAGTCGTATTTAATTCTTCTTTTTGGCGTTACAAAACATAGTATGAATTTTGAAAAAATTATATATAATGATATAGTGTTTTGTGGACTAATTTTTAATTGGATGTGGAGACCAACATAATGTCTACCCGCGACATTAAGCCCTTAACAACATAACTCTAGTTGTGTTATAATAAACGTTCGCTGTACTTCTTCAGCTACCGGCATAATGCTGTTTCGCGGAAATGTGCGTTGCAGTGATGCTTAGAAAGATTCCCACAAAAGAGACTGCCACCTTAAGTATATTAAAGAATGCTTTGAAAAGCTTCTAAAACTAAAATTCTGTTTATTCTAAACTTCATGTTTCGAGTAATTATAAAATGCTTATATAAATTAAACTTAACGTTACAGGCTTAACCTTGAAGATATTCCAATAAATACTTTACCGAGAGAATCACGTTTGGTGCTTACTCTTTACGGTCGCATTCAGAGAGCGGAAGACAACCAACATCAAAATAACGAGAGCACCCAACAAAACAGTGAAGACAGTGAACAGAACGGTGACGTGCAATATGAACAGATCGAACTTGGTTGGGCTGCTATACAAATGTTTGACTTTGATGGGTAAGTGAAAAAACAATTGGACGATAAAAGAAAACATCGCGTAGAATTTGTTATGTTTGGATATAGACTTATATCGTGGACTTGGGACGTTCACCAACCACCAATCACCAACTTACTTAACTGACTTTGTATACAGCTTGTCGTACATGTTTGGTTCCAATGCTTTTTATTACACTGTAAAGTAATATATATATATATATATATATATTTACGTGTTGTTTTTATGTATATAAATAAAGTAAAAAAAATTAAGGTCAGACCAAGAGTCTAGATCTTTAAATCATCCTTAAATGTTGTCAGTTTGCTCGCGTCCGGTAACTACGTATTACCGCTGTGGCCGGCGCAGTGCGACCGCAGGATCGGCCCTGCGCCCCATCCCTTACACTGCCCTCCAGCGCCGCACCCAGTCATCAATATTGGTATAGTTTGGAATACTTTTTCAATTGGTTCAATGGTCAATCAAAATCTATTCATTTATAAATAACAGTAAACGAAAAAGTTTTATTAAAAAAAAAAAAAATTTGAAATATCATACTTTACAATTTTAAAATTTGTATTCAGGTTGGGAACAACATTTTTGTCTTGTTTTATCATTTAGACAATATTCAGATCACCATCAACCTTACCGAGAAACACCATAAAATATATGCAAGATCATTCTGATAGAATGTGGTCACTATACAATTGACAAATGTTGACAGTTCATATAACATGTTTGGCATTCACGTTTATCTATTGTGATGTTAAATTTACCAGAGATACCAATTTACACTCGAACGGGAGTAAAATGGACGAATGGTGATGAAGGGAAACAAAAAAATATTTCACAAGAAGAGTTGCCGCCATTCGACTCCTTGGACGGTCACACGCAATCACAGCTGCTGCATCTGATAGAACAAGGCGCTTATCAGAGGATGCCTACTGAAGGAAGAGAGGTAGGTTAAATGAACAAATTATTGTCTATTTTATGTTGTTTTATATTAATAATAATCCAATTGGGAATGTTTAACAGTGAATGTCTAGTGGTTGATAATGATGATAAAAATTAAGTTTGTACATTACATAATACATGCGACGGATAAAGTACTTCCTTTTTTTCGGTGATTCAAAAATAATATTCTCTTTTATTCATTTGTGTTGTTATCTTCTTTTACAGGTTATGTGGGAGAAACGACAATACTTAGTTGAATTGGCGGGCGCTTTACCACTCGTGCTACTAGCAGCCACTAACTGGTACGGCGAACACCGCGCCCAACTGGTGGCTTTGTTGCAGCTGTGGGAGAAACCATCACCGTTGAACTCCATGCATCTTTTACTGCCCTGGTAGGATCACAGTCTGTAATATAAATTTTATAGTTTTATTTTATATGTAGCTACGATAAGATATGCAAGTCAGTGCTTACAATAAAGTTGTGCAGATTTTTTTTCAGAGAAAAAACTTTTGATTAATGATATTGTTTGAGGTTACGGATGTAAAAAAGAGAGTAATATATAAGTAATACAAAATCTAAGAAAAAAGAATGATGAGGAAATGATGAAAGGGAGGGAGATGTAGGGAGAGAGATAGGGAGGATACGCATGCCAATTTTTTTATTAATGGAATAACTTTATGAAAAATCACTCAAATGGCACTTAAAGCTTATCCAAACATACTATTTGCCGAATAAGCAATATTTTGTTTAATGGTATAGAATAAAATGATAAAAATATGTCTTCCTATTTATTTAATTAAAACATTTATTAATTAAATAAATAGGAAGGAATAAATAAATAGAAACTCATTAGTTTTGGTTTCAAATGTATGAAGCTTCCCGGATGTGGCTGTACGGGAATTTGCAGCGAAACTAATAAACGGCATGCCTGATGACGAGCTGATTAGAGTGTTGCCGCAGTTGACACAAGCATTGCGTTACGAGACTTATGAGGCTAGTCCACTTGCAGGTTTGATTTTTTGCTTTTATATAGATAAAAATTTAACATTACATTTTAATATTAAAATACCACATATTTATTTTTTTAAGAAACCAAAAACAAAATGGTTGGACGATCAAATTGTGTATAATCAATCAATTGAAACTTTTTGATTCATTTAATTTGTAGTAGAATCCTATTCATCATAATGCACCATTTATCTATGGATATTTTAGAATTTGTGTAACTCTCATTGCTCGTAAATTATATAACAGATTATGTACTTTTCCTAATGCAAATCTCTGTTTTCTAACACCGTTTTTGTATTAATGACCGCAGCTTCTGTATTTGCTACCAAATAGTAGTACATAAGTATTACTGTATTCTGGTTGGAAGAAGGTTGTAGGTGGCGAAATTTCAGATTCATTTTTTTTGTTTCAGAGTTGCTGTTAACCCGTGCACTGTCGGCGCCGGCCGTTGCACATAAACTGTTTTGGTTGTTAGTTCACTC
>DWGN01000269.1:0-10698 GCA_018247655.1 Euryades corethrus
CATTTAATTTTAGCCTCCATTGTAGGAGTTACCATTTTTAGATATCAAATTCAACTATGTTTTAAATTTTATATATTAAATATAAAAATGTATGAAAATATTAAATTGTTAATGGACATTCATTAATAAACCTGAATAAGATTTCACAAATGTAAATCTAATCAATATATTTTTACATTCCTAATATTTATATCATTTATTATCGCTTAAGTTTTTTTTTATTAACAAATAAAATTTGTATAGCATTTATACTTATTCAAGTAGCAATAATGTTCAATGCTATTAAGTGCTTACAAGTAAATAAATGGGTAACCCGGCGTCCAGGATTTGTATCCATAGGCGCGATCGAGGAGTGCAAGCGAAAGCCGCGCAAGTCCAAATCGCAGGTCCGCGCGCCCAAATCAGAGCTCGCGAAGAAGCGGAGCGGCAGCCACGACGACCTGCTCTACGAGAACACAGAGCCGAGAAGAAACAGATTCTTCCTCTGCCCGATGTTCACCTCCACCGCGGACATCCCCCACCACTACGACACGGTCTTCGATATAGACGCAGTCGAAAAGGGTAGGAGAAAAGGCAGTCATGGGGAAGTCAAAAGAAACTTCCTCAAAAGCATTCGGTCCAACAGCCTAGCCGGACTGCTGGCCATAGCTGGCAACCTTACATCGGAGACCACCGAACTTTTGAAAGACGATTAACGTTCCTGAATTTGTACACACCGTACCTTGATCTCCAAAATCTTCTTGATTAAATAAGATTTACGAGAGTTCAAGTAATCTCCTGAATTCAGCAAATCATTCGGTAACAGAGTGATAGAGCGGTAACGGGCTAAACGGTTTTATCGAACTATTCAACTGTTACTTGCTGCAATGAAATTAAGTTTACAAAATTATCTAATTTGCTTGCATAAATTACGTACAAACGTGTTGCCATATTCAAAACATATCAACTTAACTAACACATTCCTATAACAAAGTGCATTTTTCGTTTAAATGATTTCATTAAAATACTTTTTTAAATATGCCATTAATTTCTTCATATCTTTTTCGACTGCGGGAAAATTATTAAAAAAAAAAACAATCTGTCGACAAAGAACGTTTCGTTTTTCATAATGTAAATACGCTATCTCTTTCCAATATCTATGGATTTGGTTAAAACATTAGACACTAAGACAATCATAAAAAGTCAAAAAAGACTTATTTTTAAATTAGTTGTTAGATGTAGTGTTAATCGTTGTCTGGCCACATTCATGCTATATTAATTTTTCATAAAGTTAAATTATTGAACTCAGTACAAAAAGATTTTTTCAAGCATATAAGTACATAAGTAAACTGCCAGTGTTAAAAATATATTTTTTTATATTGACATTTTAAAAAAATATATATATTATTTTTAGTCATTTGTATGAACAACAAAATTTATTATTGTAACCAGTGTGGCCAGCATTAAATTTATCGCTTTAGCGTTGTCGTGTTTAGTTAAACTATATTTAGTTACTAGATGGGAATTTGTTTAAAGACTTGTGTAAGATAAAACAATGTTTTTATTGACTGATGAAAAATTAGGATCTTGCCAAATTTTGTGCGAACGACACGTAATGGATGTTATGTGTGAGGAAACCGAAAAAAATGAAATAAAAATTTGAAAAAAAAATGTACGGTTTCTTTGCGAGTGAAGTTTCATCGCGACGAGTTGTAACCTAGCCAATGATATTCAGTTTGATGTTAAGTTAAACCTTGAATTTTTCTAATGTCCGCCATTTTGTTTTGTTGATTGCTGCTCTGAAGGGACCTCCCACGACAATCTCCCGTATCCTTGTGAGTATTATTTGTCTATACATATTTACAAAATTCTTATCGAGTTTTTGACTGTTCGAGTCACAAATTATTTTTTGATTTTTTGTTCAGTTGCGTTTGAATCGTGGCAGGCATTAGAGAAAAGTATTTGCATAAGTAGTCAACTGTCGCATATGATTATTTACCGATTGACTGTAGTGTGCTCGCGCTGAAAACTTTGTGTGTGTGCTTTAGTTTTTTTTTTCTTAAAAATGTTAATTGTAACTCGTCCTTTCGTAATTGTTAAGAATCGACATTTGACAGGTTTTTGTATTTTTTTTTGTAAATTGTAAGCATTTGTTTGCTTTCAGCCTATTCTTTATTTTTTTTTACGTTATGTTTAAGAGCTATGCATGCTTAGCAGTTCATAGTAATACGCTATTTACAGTACGACGTAAGGAATTATAATTACTATATATGTATTTGTCCGTACTTACTTTATCGTTAGTTCGTTCGTATGATATGCTTCGTTTATATATCACCATTTCATATGGCACGCTTTCAAATGTTTACAATGACTCCTAATAACGTGTATTTGGAAGTCTATGCGATTCACAAAATTAATTTATATCCGTGTGCATAAAATTACAAGTTTAATGTGAAACGACATGAAGGCTTTAAGTATCTCCAACGTCGCGGAGGCTTCCAATACTAGGTAGTAGCTGAGAGTGTTAATATGTAGGAGAGTAACTCAATCGCTGTAACACTTGGTCGTAACGGTGCTCCTGTGGTGGTGGACTATGTACGCGCTGTTCACGGAGAGACCCGCAGTGTCACAACCGAAACCCCAAAACGAGACGAAATTTTCGCCCGAGATTCGCTCGATTCTAGTTCTCTTTTTATTAATAAATTATGGAAAATAATCGAAACTCTTCGGTGATCTGGTTCTTTATTATATAATTAGTACACTTTTAATTATATATATTATTATATATATCTCAAATAAACCTTTTCCATAAAATCAATGCTGGTGTATTCTTTTAACATGGGATTTACTAATCAATTAGCCACTAACAGAACCCGTAACATTTCAGAAAATTATTTAATACGTTTGATAATATACAAGTGATTGAGTTCACCCAATATAGATCAAGAGACGTACAGTTAATATAAAAACATATTGGTGAAGGGCGAAACGAACTGTTGATGTGAATAAAAAGTATATTTGCTTCCGCTTACCTCACCCGGGTTTACATCTAATCGGGGGAGGCAAAAACAAGCGGACGGCCGCCGTCGTAACAGTAATACCTTTATTAACAATATTATGAGAGTCTGTGTACGGGACAAAGTGACATATCGTGTTCAGTTCGCACATGTAAGTACAATTAGATTGATCATTTAATCACAAAAGTGTATGCTTGATGAGTTGCTTTCGTCTGTATGAACTGTTTGGCATGCGCGAGCTCATCTAGGAGTTTGGGAGGATTGCACCATACATTTACATTTGCATGCGTAGTTAAAAGAAAACCTCCAAATTTCTTCATGAGCTACTTATAACAATAACTTATTTGTGATGTTGTCGTTTGGACGTCGTAACTGTCAAAATTATCTGTATAAACTTGTTTTTCGCAGCACAATCACAACGGCTGCTTTGTAATGAAAATTTGTAATATTTTTGTTATAAAGATTAAATTTTGTAAAGAGAAACGCCGTTTCACATTGTATTATATAGTTCAAAACTGTTGAACGAAAATTATATGATATACTTCCAATGTTGTTTATTAAACTTGATGTTGTATTCCAATTGGAGCTTTTTTTGCTAATGTCTTTTTTTCATTTTCATCAAACAGGTTTTTCTTCTTTTGTCAATTAATAACAGTAACATTACTGTTTTTGTCTCCTTCAAATATTGGAAATTGAAACAACTAACAGGCCTGTGTTTTCTATTCAAGGTTGTTTTCTTCCTTATACAGACTTCAGTCCAGACGACTGGGGCCCAGAGTTTCCTTTAAGCACGTCTTCCAGATATACCGTACCGATGCCTACACTCTACAGCACCGAAGGTGAGTAACTGCGCGCTTGTCTTTATATAATTTTAAATTATATGACGTATTAGGAACTGTGTTTTTAAATTTTGTTGATATAAATATTTAAAAGGAAACGACGATGTCGTCTTTGTATCATCAAAACAGCTGATTGTGATGCTTTCGATTCCAGGGTACAAATACAAGAAGCCGAGCATCATAGAATTGGTGCTGTACAACATGGCGGCGCTGCTCGGTGGCGTGGCGGCCGGTTACGATGTGCGCATGTCCAATGTCAGCCCTCTGCACCCTACACTGCAGCCGCATAGGTACAGTATATACCACCATACCAGCCGTGGGCACAGTCTTTGCAAACAAGGCACAATGGAGTGATATTTTACTCAATGTGGGAACTGCGACCTACGTTAAGATGGCTTATATATATACTTTGCTTACGTCATTCCAAGATTTGGGTTGACGATATTTTTATGAGACTGAACATGGCGAATAACGCTTAATCATCAGGTAATTGCGATCTGTTATCAGCAGCATAGGTCACTGTGCTAAAATGACGATGAAAATAATATAGTAACTATTGCGCCAAACATTACTGAGTGCCGGTTTGTAGGTTGTTGTAACTAGTGAAATTACTCGTGAATCGAGATGTAACATTTTTTGTCTCATTGAGAGCCAGGCTCTTTAGCCTAAGTAGCCTTCCACTTCACGCAGTGTTTATGGAAATACTGTGTGAAGTAGCCTTAGTCAGGTGACCGCATCCTAACTATAGCCACGTCTTAAAAAACGTAGAGCTTGAACTTGAAACTTGAGTTTTTTTGTGTTGGATTATTACTGGTCCCGGTAGGGGATTTGGCGCGTACCTAGGGCCTGTGAAGGCAGAGCGCACAGTGCTCTGAGCCTAATACCTCACATATCGTAGCTATGCTCAAGATCTCTATCAAAAAGGTACCCTCGGATCGGGATGCTACACTAATTATTATTGATTAAACCATAACTGGGAGGCAGATAAGATTTTGGTCGCTTCGACGGGCGCTCCCTGGAGTTAGGACGCGCAAGGTTCTCCGAGAAAGAGCCTCAGCTTGGTCTATCACCGTTGTTGATCTCTATTAACATCACTTCCACTTCAGAATGCGTTGGCGTTAGGAGAGAAAGGGCCGGAAAAAAGTCTAACTAATAAGGCTTCTATCGCTTAGGATTATTGAGACTCAAAGCTTCAGAAATGGTGAGGTCGAATGGGGAAGCTAATAAAAAATGTGGAGCCTTAGTATAATAGGTATTTCATGTGATTCATCAACATCAAAAATTGATTAAATTCCAGGGCGGAAGTGGAACCGGAGCCACCCGCGACGACGCTGTACGAGGGTTACGGGTTCGCGCACAACACTTACCACGGGCCCACCAGGCACCTGCGCGCATCCCTCAACGCAATCACTGGATCACCTGTCAGTTGAGAGATAATTTAGCTTTTAGCCCCAACCACTAAATACTCCGATAATAATTAATAAATACTTCATCATGTAACATTTTGTGGAACTAGTATCCCATGGTGAATAAAATAATTTGGCCAAGAAATACTTTACGCGTTTCAAAAGCGCTCCAATCATCGAAATAACATCATTTATTTGTCTTGAAGTTTTTTCATCAGAGAATATTATTCTATAAATAGTTAATGCTATCAGTTCACAATCATCGTTTGTGTGTAAAAAATTTATATTCAATAGTTGCCTCTATAAGTAGAATTAACCTGTGTACAGAGAAATATTTGCATCTCTCTTACCCTTTATAATGTTGTGGTCTTCGTGACTTACATTTATTTATTTTATATTTGAAAGCAAATCTACAATTATGTATAGAAACGTTAGAATGTTTATTATATAGAAACATAGTATACTTTGTTATATTTAGTCATTTTAGATTATTAATGTAAATTTCAGCTATCTAGCCTACAAGCAGAGGAACAGAAGCCGATCCGCTTCACGGACTCTCCAACTCATTACGCGCACGCTTCTTCTTCGTCTGGCTGCGGACTCTCTGCACCGCCTCTCTCCGGAACTTCAGGCCTGGGTACCGCTTACACCGGCACCTCCGGCCTGGGAACCGCCTACACAGGAACCTCCGGCTTAGGTACCGCCTACACAGGAACCCAACCACCCACACCGTCGCCCAGAAGAACCTCTTCCTCTACCTCTGATCATCTCGCTGATCTATACCACAATTATAGAGAAAATTTTCAACCTTCACCACAGTCTCAGGATCGAATACAGGATTATTACTATAGAACAGAACCATATTCCTATGAGCGGACTGCAGACTATGTTGTAAAACATCCATACTATGGCTACGATGAGTGTTCATTTGAATATAGAGAACCCACACCAGACTATAGACCATCAGCACCATATCTATCACACAGAAGAACACCATCCAATTCGTCGGCAACGAACTCCCACGCCGAAGAATTCTCACCTTCGAGACAGCTTCGTATGGAAAAATACCAAAAGGAAAGGCGTGAAGAGTACCGACCTCCCAAGACGGAGTACCCAAGGAAGTCTAGCGATTATTCCTTACCTAGAGATTTCTACCGGCAAGAATCTCAAGATAGAAATGAAGTAGAACGACCTGCAAACCTTGGTCTCGAGATTGCACAAACAAAATTAAGGTCTAGCCTGAAGAAATACAAGAAATCGAGTGCGTCCGGGGGCAGTTCCGGCGGGGGGACACCGACGAATCCTACACCACCGGACAGTTTGACGAGCGAGACAGATAGCTCGTATGTTTCAGCCAGGGACGCGTCTAGCGGGTCTCAGTCGAGGGTGAGGTTCAGCCCAGAAACGATGGAGGGCACCAACGAGAGAAGACCGTCTAGACACTCGTAGCGAAGGCTTAAAAAGTTCGACGACTACCTCGTGTGACGGACTGTGGGTAGTGCGTGGAACGTGAAGCGTATTCACCGAATTCCTGACCAGTTCATTGAGACTGTGAAGTATTTAAACGAATTTAATAGTTACTGTGCGCCATCATTGAACTGGGCCGCTGTGGTGTTCATACGTTGACTTGTGCAGTTTTAGTTGATTAGCACGAATGTAACCCTCAATTAGTACAATCTTATATCTACCAGATGTTCCCGATTCATAATGATGTGATTATGATCAATGACTAAGCCATTATCTAACTGTTAACACCCATTTATTAATATTTTAATCAGGTTTGCACACAATGCTTTCCTATGTAAATGGTTAGAGTAATTTTAGAATATGGCGATACTAATCACCATACATAGATTATAAATTTTTTTAAAAGGTATATTATCAAATTAGTTCCGAAGCGCCATTTGTAGTGGTGAAGCCTTGATATTCCGACTGATGGGTAACATATATACTGTAAACAGTGTGGTATACATTCCCTCATTATCGAGTGAAATTATTAATAATGTGTGATATTGTTTGAGGTATAGCTGTAACTCCCCAATGTGGTGTTCATAAATAGTTTTAAAATTGTATAACTAACAATAATTTAACTGTTAAAGTTATTAAATTCGGTAATCGTGTATACTGAATGGGTTTCTTGCATGTGATGTATTAACATTATTGTGATTGCTTTGTACAGATCATGACACGGTTTTGCGGACTGATCATGTGTGTGTGGTAGGAAATATAGTCTTATTTTGTATGTTGTAAACAAAGCTCTCATGTGGATAGGCAGCAGAGTTGGATCTCGAATACATATACTGCATTACACATAAGACATGTATTTAGCTATATATATTTATTATACGTTACATAGACAACTCATTCCAATCAAGTAATTTTTCATGGACATGACGAAGTTGTCTATTTTCGGGTCTAGATAATTTGCTTGGTCTACTATGAATATTGGTGAATTATTTCATTATAATTTTATCCATTACTTATTACAGTAACTACAAGACTATGACTATTCAAAGAGTTCTAACTTTCTCTTACCAATTTTACTTTCTTTCTTTCTTTTCCAAACATCGTATTTAAGATAAAGTACATCTAGTAATTGTGTTCGTTGCCATACATTTGTTGTACTACTGAGTTTGTCCAATGTGACAAAACTGTTTGCCCTTTAATTATATATGAATCATTTTGAAATGTTTTAATTTAAAACGAAATGCTATAAAAGAGAATTGCATTTGTAATTCGGTTGTTCTTCGCTTTTTAGCCATCTAACTTGATAATATATGAGAGAAGCCATAATTTTATACTGTGTTAGTGCTTTAACCTAATTAGTTCAAATCCAACACACATTTGTTCCGCCAAATTCTAAGGATTTCTATTTAACTATTACTATTAATACCCATTCTTTACCGACTTATACCAGCATGTAACATCCAAATTTATTCAATATACACATTACATGTGGTCAATGGTCTGCTATGATGCCGGGAGACGGTTACCAATGCTTTCAGTTAGCACACTTCAGTTGGTTCAGGGCTTTGTGTATGTTTGTTAACCCTTAACGGCCGAAAGGCCCCGCTACGGGGCCATAGTAATTTATAAATTGAGTAAATATATTGAATTCAATACATATTTAAATAAATCAGTTTAAATGTTTGGTTTAAGTTTTCATCCATATAAACGTTTTAGAATTCCTTCTAATTTTCTGTCATCTTATGGGCGAATATTACAAAAAAAGCTCCCGGCCGTTAAGGGTTAATTATTACAATTCATCGCAAATACTTTAAGCAGAATTAAAGAACATACAGTTCCAAAATACACATTCCCTCGTGTTAAATAAGATTTTTTTTTTAATAACTTTAATGAAATTGTAAAGAAACTACTCTCGCTAAATGTATTCGTCGGATGCGGAAATGTTGTACCTGTAAATGAATTGTATTATTGAGCTGTTTGCTGTTGAGGATGTGTTGAGTGGATGGACGGGTAGAGGTGAATAGCCCCCCGGCAGGCGGGGGAACTGGCACAAACGGAATATCCTGTACAAATGTATATAGCCATTGTAAAAGCTTAACCATTATTTAACAGGCATTTATTTTATTATAAATAGTACAAATATATTTTTAAGGTTATGTCGTGTTGTACGCGCCCCGCACCTCTACATGTGCACGTATAACTGGCGGCGCTTTTGTACAAAGAACAAAGATATTTTTTACTAGCCGCGGCTGATGTAGATGTGATGCAGCTTTTGTACGACGCTGATATTTCACACCGGACATGGTGCTTGCGCGTAACAGAGTTTTAATATTGAAATTAGCTTCGACGTTATTGGCTGAGCCGACGCGACGAATTCCGCTGCCGATGAGATTGTACCTAGGAATTGCCGTTTTGAACGTTTTTTTTTATTTAACGCGGCTCAATCTTTAGGTTCGCTTGAGTTTCGTTCTGTGCAATAAGTGTTTAATGATTTGCGTCCATTTTTATTTTATATACACACTTTAATATTTATGTTTTACTATCGTCGTGAATTTTAGCAGTATTTCGTGCAGTATTTGAGATTAATACAATTATAAATGTATGTATATATGTCACGGTATTTATATGTAATATATAATGTAATTTGCTTGAACCTGTTTAATGTTACTTTTTGGAAGCTTGCATATTGCGGCACAAACCAAAACCTAACCAAATTGTGTAAAGAATCTCCCTCTGAAGTAGGAAGCTAGTGTTCAAGTCACAAACTATGTTTTTTTTTTATATTATAATTTGTTTCGTATGTATGTATGTAGCGGAGGTTCACGGCGTGTTTACTTAAGAACTCTAGTCTTGAATATTTTATTTAATGTATTGTAACTTGCTGATAGTGAGGGGGCGCGTGGGGGTCTCCCTGAGGTCCGGCGCACGCGCGAACGTTACATTCCATGTTGTTTGTGGTCCGAAATGATATTATGCTCAGGCAGGCTGTAGTGACGACGGTAACGTGTGCCAATACGAGAGGAGATATATGGGAGAAGAGAGATAGTTGGGAACGTGGGGGATGCCTTGCGTCTGCATTAAAGCGACAAATAAAACTTAGATTAAGCTTTTTATAAGATCTTTTTATTTACTAATACACCTTATCCCACAACCTTCATAATAACTTACTGGTGGTGAGTCAGTTGTTTTTTTTCTGCTGCTCTCTTTTAGTGTGTTAGTAGATCAATACGAAAACGAGAACTTATGGGCCCAGACCTGACCTGATTTAATCAGAGAAGAGAATCAAAATCTCTTAACACTCTCTGGTTTTCGTTTCTCGTTACTATTATAGTCTAAAAGACTACCACCTGCTGTGGTGTTGTATTTATCAACATAACTAAAATTTGAATATCCAATATATAAAGGGGATTAAAATTATTATTATACAGAGATTCCTTTAAATATTTTTATACTTTTTGCCAGTGTTTCACAAGGGGGCAAATTGATGGTTAGAGGGGGCTATTGTCAAAACGGCCCGCACTTTTCGAAGCTTTCGATCCAAACTAATTTTAAAAATTAGGAAAGAAAATCAAAATGTTTGATGTAAAATATCAAACGGTAAATATATAGTAAACATATATATATAGAAATTTCAATTTTATTTAAGTTAAGGGGGATAATTCAATATTTTTCATGGTTTAAATGGCACAAAAAAGATTGGGATACACCGGTTTAGAGAGTAACTGGCGAGACGTCTGTTCTTGTCGCAGCTTGGTGTCTAGGTCTATTACTTATGCCTTATCCCTACAGCAGGCGCCATTGCCTTTGGGTAGTTGTCTTGATTTAGAAAGATTTCTGCAAAAAATAACTCGGTGTATGATCCTTTGCTATATGTAGGTCCGCGACTACATCTCTATAGGCAGGCGTAAAGCAGCCCAGCTTTTATTTTTAATTTCCAGAGTTAGCGCTTGACCGCAATCCCACCTGATGTTAAGTGGTGATGTGGTCTGT
>DWGN01000270.1:0-10697 GCA_018247655.1 Euryades corethrus
ATGTATATATAAAGTATTAAGATTTTTCTTAAGTACTTCTACTTTATTGTAATTATTATATTTTTCTTATTTTAATTTTTACTTTTGTCAAATCAATACTTTTAGATTTATTTATTTTTTTATATTGGACACTGCCTGTTTGTTTATATATCGACACTATTTTATTAAATTGTATAAATGATTTTTGTTATATTACAGACCAAAACTGTATTGGGACGCGGAGCTGATGTCAGGTTGGGGCGGAGGTTTTGTGGTAGGAGTAGGTGGTGTAGAGTCGTCGTTTGTAACGCAGCTGAGCCCTGGCCCACTGGGACACAATCCAGAAGACACCGCTCCACTTATAGTCGCACTTAATTATTTTACACAGTTGGAGGTGTGTATATTCAAACTTTCTATGAAGATAAAAGCCTTTAACTCATATCTGTAGTGATGACTTATGTAACCGAGTTATGGTCACTTACAACGGACCTTATAAAAAGTCATCTAAAGAACAATGAAGAGTTCTGAAATCAGAGTTTCTCTGCACAATCAGTAACATCAATCAGTGGGAAGTAAGTTTCAGGATTTGGCAGCTGCTAACCAATATATATAGTGTTGGAAGGCCCTGCAAATCATGGTTCGATGATATTGATGAGGTTGCGAGAATACTTGATGCAGGTAACATCTGCAATACCTACTCGAGTTAATGAGACTTGTTCGAAAACGACAAGCACAATGTGATTATTATTAATCATCCATCCTACTGCTACTGTGCAAAAAAATTTTTTGGCTTTTCATCACATTACTGTTATATAAAATTGTGATGAATTTTTACCTTAAATTATAAAAACTTGTTAATCGCTTGAGGAATGACCAAATAAACAACGCTGATAATTGTTGTTTGCTGGTGGTGTCGGTCAAATCGTTTAGAGACACGTGTGTTCAGCAGTAGACAATAATAAGCAGAGATCCTTATGGTGATAATGACGATGGATCGCTTGTGCAGGGACCGATGTGGCGGCTGATACGCGGCGGTGGACTTTCGTACGGGTACGGCGTCCGCAGCGCTGCGGACGAAGGGCGGCTCGTGTTCTTACTGTACCGCGCCACCAACACGCCTGCCGCTTACACTAAGGCTAAGAGCATCGTGGTCAGTATCATACGACAATATGCGAACATACAATTACTGTTGGTAGGACTCAGTTGCCGGAGACCGTCAAGATAGGTACTACAGCAGCGCCTATTTCTGTCGCCAAATAGTAATGTGCAAACATTACTGTGTTCCGTTTTGAAGGCGTTGTAGCTGGTGAAATTACTGAGGTAACAAGACTCAATATCTTATGTCTCAGGCGACGAGCACAGTGTGGTACTGTATCTACCATTCCAGCTAGCACCACATTGTTAAGGGTACGCGTATCACTTACCAAGTGAACGTCTCGCTCGTTTCGTCGCTTAGTTAAAATAAAAAAAAAACATGTTGAACATAGTCCGCCGCCAAATAACTACTCTTCATCTAGGATCCGCAGATTCAGTTTCATTAAATTTAATTAGGCCCTAGACCCCAGGTATTACTAGCCCAGTATCCGAAAAATCTAAGTCGAACAATTTTTGATGAACAGACATGTTAGTTAAACCTAAAACCCTATGACATAAGGTAAAATTATATTTTTGTTTATATGTCGCATCTTAATGTAATTTTTATCGATTTCGAGGATTTATATAAAGAATTGTTTTATTTATTTTTGTTGTGTTCATTAAAAACATTTATCTTAGTAGAAATAGGAAGAATTTGAAAATCGTATTTTGATACGAAGACAAACTAGACGAGGTGTGGAAGTGATTCCTCCTACATAATTGTTTTACTAAAAGTTTAAAAACAAGAAAAATGTGTAAAGTAGGAAATATTATTGACTTTTACACGTCATTTAAAAATAGTGAAAAACCATTTAATCGTAATATTTTATACATCACCTTTAGTATAACTTAACGCTAAATGGCGCTGTAAGTTACATCATAGTTAAAGTACCAATGTTTATAACATTAGTAAATCTGAAATGTTGTTATTCTCAGGAAGAATACCTAAAGGATGATAAATTCGATGATGACTTATTCGCATCCGCAAGAAGCACAGCTCTGTTCGAAGTGGTCGAACATGTGAAGTGTCCAGCTGACGTTGTGAATCAATCGCTCTTGAACTACATTCGGCGCGTCGGCGAGACTCATAACAGGTAAATTAAATAAAACTTACAAACATATCTTCAGTCCTTTTCGGCCGTACACTGTACACCACTGCAGTGATTGTTCCTAGAGCTAAGTACCTTGTAAATACAAGTAATAAATGAAAATATTTAAGAAAACGATACAGCATCTTAACTTCATGTTTATATTGTATTACATGGTACCTAGCGGAACCACCCTTATATAGTTCACCAGATGTACAAAACTCTTAGTGGATTGATGACTGTCCAAAAAAATGTTTGTATATATTATAAGAGATCCATAAACCAGCAACGGATAAATCTATAAAAATAATCAATAAAACTAATAAAAATTTGATATATGACAGAACCACTAATTTTCCTGAAGTTAGGACTTGAATAACGCTAAAAGAGTCTTTGTATGTATAGTTAAAGGTATGTTTTCGCACTTAGTGATCTGGTGCGGGCGATTGCGAAGGTGACTCCGGAGCAGGCACACGCGGCCGCCGCCCGCTGGCTGCCCACGCTGTTCGATCCGGACAGCAGCAAGCTGGCCATAGTTTGCCACCCCACAAAAGTAAACGAAATGCAGACGGCATTCGAAAAGTAAGTATACTATTTTCAAAAGACATTAAAAAAATATAATTTATCATAAGAAGAAATAAATCGTCATTATTTTAAACATTATCGTCCATTGCTGAACGTTAGCCTCCTCGGTTGATTTTCAGAGCGATCAGTACTTAACCGAGAAGTTCTTGCAATCTTCACCACGAAATAAAATCAGATTTAAACAATAATTAATATTTGGTTGAAAATATTCCTTTGAGCTGTCTTAATTCAGTTTATAAGGCGGTCGAACGTTATACTATTTCGAAGGAGGTAACCTATGTTCGGTTCTAATTGAGCTTGAACTTTTGGTGTGAAAAAACTAACTCGAGGTAACCAGTATGTTCCTAAAACGGTTTTGGAGGACATGAGCCAGCATTTGACCCGCGTGGATGTAATAGATGAGACCTTTCTCCTTGTGAGTTTCTTCTCCGAGTCCCTATCCAAAGATGTCTACAAATCCGGTACAAAAATAGTGTAACCGTCCAAAGATTCCCAAGAGATCTCTTCAGCTTAGCCACAATAAATAAGTCTCTATTTTGAGCACCTCTGACCCTCAAGCCCGTGTTGTCTGTTAATATCCTTCTGAGTAACTTGAGACCATTCCTTACAAAAAAAGGGCTGTCTATGTTTACTTTAACGAAATTTTGTTTTCAGAATGAA
Organism: Euryades corethrus; assembly: GCA_018247655.1. Taxonomy (NCBI): domain Eukaryota; kingdom Metazoa; phylum Arthropoda; class Insecta; order Lepidoptera; family Papilionidae; genus Euryades; species Euryades corethrus. Next base: position 3,447 of record DWGN01000270.1, read on the forward strand.
TATCAAGTTGGATGCATTTGAGTCAATGGAGGTGTCACCTTTTAATAAATAAGTACAATTTCTTTTAAAAGCCACTGTATTTTTGATGAAAGATTATACCTTGTTAGATTTTATGTAAAGGCTTTAAATACAACGCCGCTTGGTTTCCCGTGCCTTATTCAACATACAGACAAATATTATTATTGGGTTGATTTAAGAATAAAAGTTTGTACACGATTGATATATATTTATAACATTGTTTGCATAGTGCATTGCTGATTTATAAATAAAACTATAATGATTATTGTGATGATTTATTTTAATCGCCCTCCTTCTTAAAGCCTTAAGTATGTCTATAGATAAGGTATTACTTAATTTATTCAGAATATTTATTTAGTAAATATAAATCAATAAATCATCTCACAACCGCTGCAACATTTCTTTTTAAATTAAATTTATCAATAGTTAAGACAAAACTTTGTTAACAAATGTTTACTTATTAAACGATAACCATTTGTATGGGCTACAATCGTTACTTACTTTGTCTTGACAATAAAACGTTACAATTACTACTTGAGCGCTTAACTAAGCTTTGCACTCAGTCAATACTTTTTATTTTATCTACGTTTAGTATGACACATAAGATGTGATTTTTTTTAATTTTATACATTTACATTATGAAAAAATAACATTCAATTTAACATCTGTGAGTAGAATATTTATATGCCCTTTCAAATGACTGGCCTATATAAAACAAGCAAAATAGGCCCGTTGTATATGTCCTACCGACTGATAGCAGGACTTTATATCATATTCTCATGTGAGTTTGTTTCTGTTTGTTACTTGTAAATATTAAAGATTAAAATTTTACAAGTTATATTTACAGATGTACTGTTGCAACTACTCGAGTGAGGTTATATTTATAGATTTAAACCTACTTTTTAATAATGCATCCTAAAAGCACCACAGTATCCATATAACAAATGTATAAAGTATGTTAAAAATGATAAGTTCATTATTAAAGTTTTAACAAGTAAAACAAAATATAACTATCATTTTTAAACTAATTGAATGCTTTTATAACCATATATTTTGGTGCTTTAAAGATGGTGATTTGGTAAAATATGTTATTAGAACTAATGATTATCATTAACTTACAAACACTTAGATAAAATACGTTTTTCTAGTAAAACAAATTAATGGATTAACTAATTGTTATATAGTAATTACGTTCTAGAAGAGGCGGCCCCATTTACTCTATCATCGCTCCAGATTATTATTCAAATTTAACTAAAAAACACATTCCAATGTTACTTAACTGTGTAATGCTTACAACTGTTGCATAGTTTCTAAATCAAGTATAAGTTCAGGGGCTCTTAGTTTCGAGACGGAATGTTGCGTTAGTTAAAAAACTCGTCGATCTAAGAAAAATCTGGTGTCCATAAAGTACCTTTAACAAGTACATTCCAGAAAATCTGATCTTGTAAAGACTGTGTCATGCCGCTGGATGTGTGGAGATCTTTGGGGAGGCCTATGATCCAGCAGTGGACGGCTAATGACAAAGTATATATCGCGTGTGATGTACCTCCAATACAGCACTGGACACGCGTAACGCTTTCATGTAATTACCAAGCCACAATCACTTATCCTATCTACCGTATAGATCCTATGAAACATTAAATTCATAAAAAAATTATATTTATTTCATATTATTAACTTTAAACATTATCTAATAAAATAACAAAAAGGCATACAATTCGCAGGTACAATTATGTCGCATGTTTGTAAATAGTATTAAAATTAATTATTTTACGATATGAATTTTTACCGCATTAAACATGAATAGACAACTGCGCCACTGCCATTTTATTTGAATTATATTAAAGCTGAATGTATATGAATTGTTAAATAAAGAAACACCAGATTAGAACACTAAAGCATTTTTGTTTCATTGACAGCAATCTAAAATTATAAAGACCTTTTAGGATTTATCGAAAAATTCATAGTCGTTACAGGTTTGAACCTACCCACAATCTTTAAAAATGGCAGGTGGCGTTTTACACTAAATATATCAATAATCAAACTGGCATAACCTATGTATCTATAATTAAAGGTATCATTTCGCTACAAGAGGCTGCCGAAAGACTACGGAATTGCGCTCGAGCAACAAAGAAGTATTATCATAATGCAATCTCACAAAAGCATATACACTTAAACATCATCATATCACTGAGGAAGTTTAGACAACGTCGTAGTTATTTTAAATAAACTAGTAGTGAATTAAAGAGGCAGTTAAATGTGAGATCACTTTATGAACGGTGATAAAGAGATGGCGTGCTCGGACGCATCCCGCAAACGACAATTAGCAGCCTTGGTTTATATAAGCCGTTACATCATAGAGTTCGCGTCGATGGGTGGCGCGTGATTGCGGAGCGCTTCGCGTATGTAGCCGCTGATGTTTCCTTCGGCGACCAGATGGAAGAAGAAAAGGCTCTCGAAACTCTTGAGCGAGATGGAGCGAAGCGCCGGCAGTCGAAGCAGCAGCGACGCGAATCGTCCGTCGTCTGAACTGTGCGTCCGCCGACAGTACTCGTCGAGGCAGGAGAACATCTGCCAAAATATATTATTTTAGTTTATTGCCTTTAAAGACAAAATAACATAGTATAGTAGTGACAAAATAACATAATAGTATAGTTAAAACAAATGTCCCTGCATTAAGAGATACGACAAATTAACTCCATCAAACTTTAAATTTGTAAAAAAGAAGTGATGACCATGCTTATAAAGTTTTTTTTTGATTTTTATAATATAGTACACTCTCTCTTTCCTATAAAAAAGCAACAAAACTGGTACGAAGAGTAATAAATAAAAGAATGAAATAGTCATTGAGGTGTAACAGGTTTGTAATAGAATAGGATAAATATAATAGACAATAGTGATATTAGGTAAAATAAGTATTATGAATTTATTACATTACTTTAAATAAAAGAAATTTCAACAAACATTTAAAAACAAACACTGTATTGCACTAATTAAATTTAATAACGAAGTAAATTGGATATGGATTAGAAAAATGAAAGAAAACATTTTAAAAAGAAAGGAAATGATGAGACCCTGTCTTGATCTGAATAAGAATCGATAACTACATGCAGTATGTCTATTCTTGTTTTTTTTTTTAAAAAAATCGCTAGCTATTGGTCTTGACTAAGGTTTTACATAAAATAGATATAATCAAAACAACATTCAGAAAATTATAACGAAAAAAATTACTCAAGTATTTTATACCTTCTCTCGAAGAATATCCACTTCTTGCCGGCTCTTCAATCCTTTGACATCTGCAATAAAATAATTGACAAAGTTATACATGCTATTTTTATAACCGCATTGAAACCATACGTTAAGCAACTGCTCCACAGAACCAGATAATTTAAAAAAAAACAATATTGTATATTTAACACCTCATGTTCTATTTCTATGGCCAAACAATAAATAGTATGCAAATACTCAAAATAATAGCGCGCGATATTACTTAGGTAACAAGCTCGCCTTTGTACTTAAAATTTTATATTTACAATGTTATGTCAAATTGTGTACACAAAGAATAAAATAAATAAATAAAAAACAAATCTTAACACCTTATATCTCAAGAATATGAGCATGTGGTGCAGTACTATACAGTTTAAACGGGCATTTCTTCTTAGTGTCAAGTGGACGTGTCGTCGTTTTGTTTGATTAAAAAAGTAGCATACAATAAAATCTAACTTTTGATAAAATATTGCTGCATAATGCTAAAATTGTATTTATCATTTTTACTCTATGATAGATTTTTTATTAAATGAAACGAGCGAGTGGTGCCTGGCATGAGATATAAATTATACATTTGCTCAACAAGATGGCTCTTGTTAAAATAGTATTCACAACACTATTGTGATTTTCACCCAATGACAAAAAATATTAAGTCTCAACAACTCGATAACTTCACTAGCTACATCGCCCCTTACAACCAAAACAAGGATTACATACGAAATACGGTTACTCTTACGTTACTCTTTGGCAACTGAAATAAGAGTTACGATTGATATCTAATAGACGGTCTCTAGCAAGTGACATACCAGTGCTAGAAAGAGAATATGGTATACCAACCCGGGTTGAGGAGGATGATCGCTTTGAGCGCGACGTACTCCGCTTGGTCCATGCGCAGTGTGCGCATCTTCAGTGAGAGTTCGGACAGCACGCGGTCGAAGATCTGCCCCACGCCCGCCTGCAGTGCGGAGTTGCGGTGAAGCGTCATGCCTGTTACCAATCAATACAGTTCCACATAGTCATTTTACAGTTTAGTTTATTGACATTTAATACTATTTTTTTTTAATAATATTTATTTATTTTTATTTTAAGTAAGCAACGAAACGAGCAAGACGTTCACCTGATGGTAAGTGATACTTCTATCCATAACAATGTGGCGCTATTTGCATGTACACCACATTGTGTTCGTCGCATTGAGACAGAAGATGTTGAGTCTCGTTACCACAATAATTTCACTAGCTACAACGCCTTTCAAATCGGAACATAGTAATGATTGCACATTACTATTTGGCGGCAGAAATCGGCGCTGCGGTGATACCTGCCTAGACAGTCTCCGGCCACAGAGACACTACCACTCTTAAAGTACTCTTAAGGTAACTATTCTTCAGCAAGTAAAATTCATATAACATGCATCTTATTGTGGTCATCGCACTGAGACGACATAGATTTCTTTTAGAAAAATACTTCGTTTTTTCTGGAAATAAGATTATTCAACTTATGAAAATATACAGAAAAAATTGTAATAAAATAGTATAAAAATAAGTTTTTTAGTTGTGTCGTGATTATCGAAAAAACTTTAAATAATATTTTTTAGTACCCATTAAAAAATCGTGAAATTGTAAAAACACAATTGATATTATATAAATAATGCATTGAGAGTCACAAAAAGTATGCCATAAAAATGAAGGCCGTGTAATACTCGAGGTGAGATAATTTTTTGTTTCAATAATTTTTTTTTAGAAATTTTAATACTGTAGACCAAACTTATCTTCTCTTTTCTTATTATTTCATTTCAGCGTAATAATAATTGGCATTAATTATACGGAGATGAATATTTTTTATCAAAACATTTACCAGGCATCAGGCACATAAGTTGTGGCGTCGCTGCAGTTCGCGTGCCGTCCATATTTTCTCTTTCGTCTTCTAAATACTGAAAAAAAAATTGAAGATACCTTTAAACTTTTATTATTATATTTTTTAAATTGTGTTACAACCACACGTTTCGTTTTATACAAATATGTATTTTTATCTAAAATGGCCAAACAATTAACCTCAATCTTTTACGTGGTGTTAAATAAAGATAAGGTGTTGTGCCTATTGTATGTTGACAGTCAAAAACAAAATGGTTTGTATCTAGCCAGATGGATTGAAAAAATAAACAGCTATTCGTACTCTACAACATGTGACCTTGGAATAGAATTAAGGACCTACGTGTTGGAGGGCCAACGTCTTGCTAAAGCACCTTGTACACAGTAAAATTCGTAGTTCAATTATGTAAATAAAATACGAGACGTGTCTCTCACATATAACTTAAGTTTTGCTGTACTGAATCATAATCACCGATAAAACATAATTACCATTATAATTACTGACGCATGTGAAAACTGTAGACTATGAATTAAAATGCTTCATGGTTTCAAACCTCACATTAAAGAGAAACATAATTGTTTTAAGTGCACGCAATCTGCACAGATTTAATAACTGAAGTAAAGTTTAATATGGAATATTAACAGTTTCTTTGATAATCTGCAATAGTTAATTAAAACAGAAATAATTGTATTTATCTCTCAATTCTGCGAGCATAAACTAATAAATTTGTATATAGATTTTAAAAATGATAATTATTACACAAAGAATTCTCTAATTATGTTAGAGGGCTAAATCTAAATTACATAGATTACAGCAGCCATATAAGCAAAATCAAAAGTAATTAGTGCGGCGGCTCCTATTCCTGCCGCAAAACAGTACTGTGCAAACATTACTGTGTTTCGGTTTGAAGGAGATTGTAGCTATTGTGCAATTCCTGAGTTAGCGAGATTTACCACCTTATGTGTCAACGCGACGAGCAAAATATGGTGCTATGTATGCCATTCTAATTAGTGCCACATTGTTATGTGCAGGCATGTTATTTACCATCAGTCAACCTCTACTGAATAAAAATAAATATTTTTGTGCTATTGAGATAATACTTGCTATCAATTCCATATGACATGATACATGAAACATAACAATGTTATAATGAAAACATATAATGTAATAGCGGCAGCTAGCCCAGGCAGATTAGGAAGCTTTTATTAAAAACAAAACTCTATGTTTCTCTTGCAGCTGAGGTACTTATTACTAAACTGGTGGTTAGCCACAGCTCCACGGGGGCAGTTAAAAAATGGCATGACTGACTTGAGCATTTTTGATGTTTAAACAGAGATTGTTATGCAAACTACAGTTTAGTTATCATCTGTTGAAAATATCAGCAGGAAACTGGAACATATTTCTCGATCAGACAGATTATACAGACTAGAGAGATGGTTATGGTATTTCAAATATTAATTCATTGTCACTCTCCTATTAAATATATCTGGTGAAACCAAGCACTGGTTTTATGAAGCGTAGGCAAGTTTTATGCTTAAATGACTGTAATAAAAATGGATAAGAAAGAAGAGTACAATGGAAATCAAGATAAATCAATAGTGTTACCAGAAGTAATAACAATAAATAAAAAAATTAACAAAAGAAGGCTTGAAATGACAAAATTAGCAGAACGGATAAGAAAATCCCGTATGACAAAAATATCATGTTAGTAGAAGAATAAGAATATGGATAGGCGAAAGAATAAAGATCGATGGATTCTGTGATAGAAAATATACGTATAATTGTGATTTATTATGTATTGTGTACAGAAGAAAACATGTGTTGTCACCTAAAGAAAGAACAGCCGGGGGTGATATAGATGATGCTATTAATGAAATAATTTAATTACCTCCATTGACCGCCATGCGATTGCAAAAAGTAGTAATTCATTCCACGAAGCCTTGATAAGTGCAACCTGATCTTCTAACTCCAATTGCCCAAAGTGGGGAATGTCCCTCGCCCACACCACCAACGCTGCTATTTGTTTATTGCCTGGAAAAAATATAGAATTCTTTGTACTAGGGTCTTTGGTAGGGGCTTCGTTGACATCCGATCAGTTGG
>DWGN01000271.1:0-10689 GCA_018247655.1 Euryades corethrus
CCTTATATACATACAAATTTTTTTTAATTACCTTGATCCTTAATTATTTTTTTGCTTATCCCAGACCCTTTTTTTGTGTTTGTGAATGCGTCTTTTATTATTGCAGAGCTTAAAGCTGTTGGGTCACTGCTCATCGGTCGTGCGTTTTTATTTTTCCGAAGAAATTTTGGGTAATTTCATTAATTTATATTTTGATTAATAAAATTCTCATTATTATGAAATTATAGCTGACATTGTCTACGCCCTATCATCTATATAAATTGAAGATTATTCCATCAATAGGTCCCACAACGCCATGTACCGCTTTTTATCAAAACTGTTGCGTATTTTTTAAATCCACGCGATGGCCGATTAAATTGACTACATTTGTTATACCAAGACAATGTAGTATTGCTGTGCGGTAGATATGGTCTACTTATATTTTTTTTCAATATTTGCTTGCGTACTATTTGTTTTGTTTCCTAATCCTTAGTATACAAGTTACCTTTTAACTTTCTTTTCATTTCTTTGTGTTTGTTTTCTTTTTGTCGTTGTTTTTGTTGTTAAAGTTATTTTAAGTTCTTTTATTTTTAATGCTGTTTTATTTATTTATTTTTATTATGTTTGTTTGTTATTTGTTAAATTTTAGCCCGCCACTGTTTTATCTCCGAACATATAGAGTCCGATGAAGCCGTCATAGTCTGTAGAACTAGCTGCGCTCACTTCATCTGAATCCTATATAATTAGTACACATACTGTACACATTATAGTATTTACATTTGGTTTAGTAACATTAAATTTTTCCATACTTACAAGATTTATTATTAAATTTAGTACACCTCAATAGTTAATTTGAGATCCTCGTCTTTTAAAATCCGGTACATGAAATTAACACAATTTATTCAAGTTGTCTAGGCAATGTAAAAAAGTTTAGAGTATCTAAAGTATTAATAGAATAATTCAGAATTGTTCCTTGGATTATGCAGCTATTTTTTTATTTCGCGAGGGTTTTAAAAAAATATATTGTTATTATTTTTTTTGTTCTTGTTTCCTAATACATTGTAGCTACGCGTCACGACGTCATACTTTATTTTTATGTTATGAGCTAAACCAAATTACAGCGAAAGGATATACTTTATTTATAAATTTATTTTTAATATTTGTACAAAAGTTGAATAACGAAACTTTTGCATTAATTATTCGTTAATCGATAAAGAGATAATGGTGAAGTGTGCTCGTTCAGAACCCCGTAGCTCTCATATGATTTCGGAATGTAGCAATGCTACTACTGTGTCAGCAGACTTATGGTTTAAAAAAAACAATATCGATCCTGTAATTGAACCATAAACCGTCGTTTTATGAAACATAAGTCAAATGAAAACATAATTAGGTAATTTTTATTTCCACTGCTGAAATTGAAGTTCTTTTATTATAGAGAATTATAGTTTTCTTGCCTTTGATCTCCTACGCCAGTTAAGATTGTGTTGATGGGTATCACATGATTATGAAACCTGTCATATCAGAAAATGTCAATTTCCAATTTTTTTATACCAAATATTTATCTTAAAAACACCTACATCGGATTAAAACTGTAATAGAATTCCATACGGATAATTGGAAGCTTAGTGGTATCACAGCCATTTTATAAATTGATTCCCACTAAATATCATAATTGCTGATATTGTCTGCGCCCAATTATAAATTAAGATGAAACATAATGCCGCTAATAGTTACCATATATATTGTAGCCTTTCTTATACAAATCAGCCGTGTATTTTTTAAATCTACTAGTGCCTGATTAAATTGACTACATTTGTCTTAACAAGGCAAAGTGGTGTTGCTGTGCGCAAATATGGTTTACTTATATATACATATAAATATATATATATTTAATATTTGCTTGCGTAATAACGTTCTTGTTTTATAAGAAGCATTCTTTAATATTGCTTGTTGAAAAATATTGACTACCTAAATAAGTAAACAGCGCTTAGGGAAAAGTTCAGGCAATTTATCGATCACGCTAAGCGCTCATCGAGAGATGGCATATGTCCATGAAAGCTTTTGGTCCTGGAACATGTCGGTTTCATCACATTGTTTTACCGCTCCGTTGACTACTAAAGTTCGTTTAAGACTAAACGAACTTTAGAACTAGAAAACAAAATAATTTTCTGTTCAGATTTGCTGTGTATATATAGATATTTTGTTAGACTACCTTAAAAAAACACCGTTTACGTTATCTTGTTACTCAGCTGTCGTCATTACATATTTGTACAAAAACATATTATCTCTATTGACAGCTATTTTTAAAGGAATTAAATAAATAATGTTCTTTAATAGAGATAGTTAGATAATAGAAGGGAATTAATGTGACGTGTGTAATAAGTTTATATAAATACCTCTGATATAAGTAAATTGTATGCAAAACTGGCCAAGCTTCTTTTCATATTGATTAACTTGTTTGAAGAATCTTTGTCGGCTTAAGGATTTTGCTTGTTGTTTCCAAAAAAAAAACAAACTAACAAACTACAAAATAAACAAATTTATAAAAAAAAAATTCTATAGGAGCAAGAAATAATAAAAAGAACATTAACCGGAATTGTGACATTGCAAATTTATTAACTAAGATACTTGAAAGCATTTAGTACCAAAATATTATTAATGGTTGACCCTAATCAAACCATTTTTAAATGTATGACTGCAACCGTCACAATTAAAACAATATAACCTACCTATACAATTAAAATATTTTTTATTGTAACAGTGATAGAAAGTATGAAATTATTTGTTAAATTTGATTTAGATAATAATTAATTTCTTTTTGGCCCAGATACCAACCAGATGGTTTATTGACATCGAAAAATGCAAAGCATGATGTAGAATTTGATCCCCACATCATAGCGCCGGATCCTTTCGCATCAGACGCTTTCATCGATGAAATATCTCAAACGGATTTGTTGCTGCTAACTAGGTGAGTATCTAGAAATATTATATGTATAAAATTAATGTTATATAAAAAATGGGCAGCATCGTTTCCTGTGACTTTTTGCTATATTGAATTATAATACTGACGAGTACGACTATATTTTAATCTCAATGTAATGGTCTATGCTCAGTAGGACATATCGGTGGATTGAAATGATGACGATGAAATTTTTACATTAATGCACACTCACGCGAGTGGGTTGGCAATTTTAGATAATAAGTATTATTTTTAAGTTATGATTTAAAAAGGGGTATGTAAGTGGAAAGTTTTATGCTGAGCTTGTAAGTAGCTTTAATAAATATAAGCGATCCTTTCTCGACGGTTGTTTGCAGTTTCGTAAAATTAGGACAGTAACATCTATTTACATGATTAAAATAATATAAAAATAATTCCCTATCAATAAATAAACGCATAGTTTTTCAATAAAAGATCAAACTAAGTGCTCATACATTATGATGTAGCATTATTGTTATGTTAGCATTTAAATACATGGAAATGTAATAAATCTCATTTATTACTGCTGACTGTTGCATCTGATTGTTTTCTTAAACAGCAGCATCTTAAACAGCAGTTTATAATATTTACACTTATTTCTTGTTACTTAAACTACGATTCTTATATTTCCTGTTAATTGACAAGTGTGGTATGAGCAATTTATTATACTTACCAAAAATCAGATTTTAGATTTGGTCAAACGATGGCGTATACGTCAATAATTTTAAAGAACGCTTGTAAGATGAAAACACTTTACGGAACAACCTATAGAGACTTTAGCAATGAACTTAGTCTATTTATGGGATCGCTTTTTTGATAATTCAGTTAAGCAAAATGCTGTATTATGCCGTTTGAAAAATTCGCTTACAAACAAGATTTCGTGTAATCACTGGTGGTGGCAAGGCAGGCCTTTGTTGCCAGATACCGCCTAGGTAGTTACAACTGCAGCTCTTAATTCTGACTGTCAAATATTAGTGTGCAAACATTATTAGGTTCGAGTTTGAAGGGCGTTGTTGCTAGTGAAATGACTGTAACGAGGCTTGATATCCTATGTCTCAAAGCTTTGAGCACAAAGCAGTGTATTCCGTCCTGCCTAGCGTTACATTATTATGGGTAGGCGCATCATTACTATTAGGTAAAAGTCTCTCCGTCCCTTAATTTCTTAAAAAATAAATCAAGATCAATAAATTAACGGTCTAGCCAGGATTTCGAACATAATACATAATTTTTATATCGTGTCAACATCATCATCATTTCAACCGCTCCGTGTTACATGTATTATCACATGTTAAAATTATGGTCCATAAGTATTAAAGTTTCTATAGGATTCTTTTGCAGATGTAAAAATAACTTTTCAATCCAGAAAAACAGGTATACTGATTTCATAAAGATGTTCGTGTTAAAATTAGTGTTTATATTTCGTCTAATGTAAATATCGTGATAAATGACCGTGTCAGAAATAGTGTTAATTAATTTATTGATAATATCGTACCAATTTATTTCTGTAAAAGTCAAGTTTTAAGAGTTGTCTGTATTTATTAAATACACAGCACTTACTGTTAAGCAGTAGTGGTAAAGAAAAACACAAAAACAACGTTCTTTAATCGTAAGAGACCTATACGTCATCCTTTTTAAGCGTTTGTACTATAACAGTTATTTGTTCTAATTTGTATCAAAAAACAAACTACATAAAAGTATATTCTAATTATTTTTAGTACATTTGTAAATTATTTGTTTATAATTTGTATTAATTAAAACAAATCCGACGATATTTTTCGAAATATGTTCGAATTCAAATATTCCAATGTTACAAGGTAATTAATTATATTTATAGGGCTAAAGGAATAAACAACATGGATACGGGGGAAGATGAATCTACATCTGGTTTAAATGAAAAATTGGGGCCACGAAAGTCTGTCTCGAGCCCCCAATCTAATAGAATTTCAGGGAAAGCTGAAAACGAAAACATTCAGGATAAAATTATGAGAACCAACACACTTTCGAAAGAGTCGAGATATAAAATTGATAATCTCGTAAAAAAGTCTGATGGTATAAATCCTCAGCTTCTTTGTCCTTATTGCGAAAAAACATTCATTTCTAAACAAACTGCATCAAAGCACACTCACCGCATGCATCTTTCATCTTCAAAACAAGACTCTTTTATTGATTGCTTATTTTGTAATCATGCTGAATCTGAATCAAATAATATTATTCGTCACATGGTGGACAGTCATCCTAATCAATATTTCGCATGTCTTGATTGCCACACTCGATTTCTGTCTACGTCAGATTTGGCGGAACATAAGCTTAATGTTTGTGAAAAACAAAAGCTCCCTTATCGTAGCAAATTGCAGCAGAAGTCTTTAGAAGGAAAAAAAGTAAAATCGCCATCCCAATCGGACACGAAGGAATCTTTTCATTGTGACAAAAAAGAGTTTTCAGGGAGCTTTAATGGTATCGTGATTTCGTGTGAACTTAAACCGACACAAGTCCATGATGAGGCTGATATAGAAGATAATATAACAGCAAACTTAATTTTGCCTACGGGCGAAGGAATTGGACATAATGGAATAATAGATAAAAACGCTGTCTCGGATGATATACAATTGAAAGAGCGCATTCCATCCAATTTTTCGTTCCATAACACCGATGCTGACCAAATTCTTTCTCGATTAGGTGTGGTACATAGATCGATCAAAAATGATGAGTCAACTAAAAAAAATTGGCCTAAACCTATACATAAAGTTACAGAAAAGTTAGAAAAATGTTTTGACACAAATTTTTACTCAAAAATCGCTAGTAATGTTCAAGAAAATTTGTCTAAATATCTTGACGGGTCATTCAATTCCAATACTGAAGCAGATACTATTATAGAACCAAAAAAATCTGAAAACAGTGATATTAACACAGCAGAAGGTTTTCCGCTACTTCTAGCTAATGAACAACATTCTCAGACTTTTTCTGATAGTTACTTACCAAGAGCCATAGCGCCAAAACGTAAGTGGAAATGGGACAGTTCTGACAATGAATGTGATGACATAGATGTCATTAATCGCGATATAATTGAGGACGATTCACATAGAAAAAATTGCATATATACCAATATTTCTAACTTGGACATTGCGACCCAATTATGTATGAGGCGAAAATACGAAAATCAGTTTAGTAGCAAGCCATCGGAAAATACGACTGAAAAACAAAATTTACTTACTAATGAATTGAAGGAAATAATTGAGGGCAGACAATTACCAACATCACAACAAAATATACAATGTACAGACCAGCCAACATCCGGCGAGATGTCCGATTTTCCAAGTATGTTAGGGCTTACACCGACGATCCAGCCATATGATTTGAAACCTGCCGTATTTAGTGGTGAATGGTCACGCCCCCGTTGCTACATGTGTTGCGCATGTGGCGAACAAACACAAGACTCCCGAACGTTGTCATCGCATATTGCTTCTCAGCATCCTCATGCAGAAGTCGAACATTATGAAATTGTGGGGGAATCACTTCGTAACGCGGATATTTTAAAAAGTTTGTATGTGCGACCCAGACAGACAATTAGTAGAAACCGTCCCCTTAGGGGTTTAAGGGAGTGCACAAAGTGTAAACGACCTGTTTCTTTTGAAGATTTACACCAGCATATGCTGGATTGTGCAGGAGATACACCGACTGTGCGAAGAAAATGTCGACTCCGCCCATTTGGTGTTCGTAAACGTCGTCCGCGTCTTCCAGATAACAGAATACGTAAGGAAATGCGTAAAGACATACGAACTGGACAAACAAATGATAAAAATCACATGAGTACGAGATCAAAATCTAAATCAGAAGTAGGAGACGGTAAGCGATATTTAATTTTTTAAATAAGTAACAAATTAAACTTTAAGACATTTTTTTACACAGATATATTAAGTTTTATGTTATTTTATTCTTTCATTTGTAAATTTTTCAGCCGAAACTATACGAAAAATGATAGCAGATTTGCCTGCCAAGAGACATCGAGTTAAAATTAATCCTTCGAATTCCTTTCCACGAGATAAAAGTGATCGTAAACGAAACGACTTATTGATAAAAAGACGACATAACGCAAATATAAGTTTAAATGACAATCCTGAGTCTGATTCTTTAAATAGCAATGAGAATGTTTCCAGCAATGCAGACGATGACGATGATGATGATAATTTACCATTAAAACCAAGAAAAGTGACTTTAGAGATAAACAGTGCCCAAAAAGAATCTACAAACAAAAAGGTAGTCACAAATCGTTCTAAAAGAAAACTTGTTAATGAAACGGGTTTAACTGAAACAATGTATGATAATATATCTGAATGCACAGATAGCAACGAACCTGAACAATTATCTACTAATAACAACCCAGATAGAGTGAATGTCAACAATGATTCCTACAGAGTAAGACAACATTCAAATCGTGGAGGTTCTAATAATAGAGATGATCAACGACCTGGAAGTAGTGGACAAAATGGAAATTCGCAAAATTCCATTACACCTACACAAAATGTTCCACTTAAACATTCAATAGCAAGCTTAACCGCCGATTCTGAGACCCATGATAAAGCGGTACAGTTTCATCGACTTTTTCTTGTACAACAAGAATGTAATAATGTTGATCAAACACACCTACCCTCAGAACATCGTGTGATGTTTCAAAATGAAGCAATAGTTACTAAGCTTGATAAACCACCTTTACATTTTAATCAAAGAAGTGTATTTGATATGCAAAATTGTCATAAGAATAAGCTAAGCAAACAACGCAAGGGCCTTAATGATTGCATAGCTATGTTGAAAAATAAATTAGTACCAAATAGTGATGCACCTTTACCTGGACACGTTTCAGTACAGTGTGGTAGTGATGAACCTATAGACCAAGAACCTTTTAATATAGAACATAGGTTTAACACAATAAGCTCTATTGATAACAACATCGACACGCCTACTTTGCTGCCGCAAATAGGAACTTCCCCGGAAATACAAGAGAAAGAGTTAGAAAAGACTGCTAATGTTAATGTAGAATCTTTGCAGTCTGATTCTAATGCTACTTGCTCCGAAAATAAGATGACTATAGATTTACATGGTAATGAACAACACTTAGAATATGTTGGTAAAGAGACTGTTAAAAACCAAAACATACATGAGGAGGCTAAATTCAAATTAAGTAGACGAAACAGCATTCGACTAGATAATGAAACTTCTCAAACAGAATTAACACCACCAAGAAACACAGTCATTCGAAAATCTCCAAAAATGTCAGTGAATTATTCATCGCAACAAGAAGAGATAAATATGAAGCCTTTTCCTCAATTAATAGAATCTAGTCATAATAACCATAGTAACACTAATTCCAGTAAAAACATTTTATCCAAGGATATAACACACAGAGGAAAAAAGAACATTCAGGAATTAAATATTAGCTATACGCAAATAAGACCCTTACATAAGAACGAATTAGATGAATCTGAAAACCAACGTATTGCACCTAATGATGTGGTTAGTGAAAATGTTGATAAGTCCCGTAAAATTAATTCAGATTATTCGCTAAATGAATTTCATGATATTCCTCCTGCTCATGCAAATGTAGAATTAATATCATCTACCCCTTTGGATTTATCTGGAAGAAAAATGACAGTAAATTTGCTAGAAAGAAATTCACAAGATATTCCATTTGCTATAAATAGTTATGACAACTATGAAACCTTAGATTTGTCCAATAAACATATATGTGTTGATCAATGGCGTAAGGAAAATTTGAATATAATGGATAATGAACCTATAGACGTTGTGGTGGACTTAAGTATTAGACAAATTTCCCGCCCTCCTTCGCAGTCGATTACTTCAAATTTATCTACAAATCCATCCACTATTGATGAAAATGTTATAGTATCAGAATATGATCGTATGAATGAAAATATTCCTACTGATTTAACGTTTAAAAACAAGGCCAGGTCTATTTCGGCAGATTTAACACCACAGACGAGTGGGATGTTTGATCCTGTACAAGATCTTTCTAATCGGAGCACAAAACAACGGGAAACAATTCAAGAAAATAATAAAAAAATGGATTATTGTAATAAAGATTTACCAAGAGACTTGTCGAAGAATGGGTTAAATGATAATTTAGTGACAGTAGATAATGTTTCCCATGGATCCCAAACAACATCAATTTGCCAGGAACTGAATATTAAAGAAAGTAACCTAGATATGAATGGTTTTGAGAATCCTGTTAATAAGTTATCACAAGAAGCAACTGATTCTCCATTGAAAAATAGAAGTGTAAATGAAGTGAATGAGTCTTCATCTCCTTACGTTGAAAGTCTTACAGTCATTGTACCACAAGATAAGTTAAACTTCGAAATTGAAAAGTCCTCTTTAAATCCTGCAGTACCCTCTGAAAGAAAGTATTTACCTCATTATTCTTCAGTGAAATGTAAAGTAACGCAATTGCCAAGGGATAAACAAGAACTTTCCAACCCAGTCCACATTTTGGGAAATGTTGCCGTGGATGTAACAAAAGTGGAAAATTTTTGTTCTAATCTTTCTACTTATACATCAGCTCATAATTCAGTCGGCACATTAGATCTCAACGAAACTGCACCCAACCCAACTTGTTGTCCCGATATAGATTGTCGGCGATCATCAGTTCTGTCTGACAGTCGGTCGATATCTGAAATAGACAATTTTGTAGTGCAAAATCCTTTTCACACTAGTAATGTGCTCATTGAGGATTACGATCTTACCAAAGAAGAAGTAATTGACTGTGATGAAGAACCAGATATGGAAATTGCTAGAAAAATTGCAATGTTACCTAAAGAATTAGTAGAAATATTAAGGACAATGCCTATTGATCACAGAAATCAATTATTGAATGTGTTACCACAATATGTTTCTACGTCGGCTACCGCTACCGCATCAGCGGAGACAAGTACAAGTTTAAGAAATAAAAATATAAAATCTCCTGTAAAACACCATACTTTAACAACCACTATTGATTGTGGTGAGAATAAAAATCAGTCGACATATTACACAAAGTCGCATCCAGAGGCAAATAGTCGTGAAAGCTTGAATTTAGATGTTACTTCCGTTTCAAGTTATCCCCTAATGACATCAGAATCTTTACCGCAGTCTGTAATTCTTAAAACCCCAACAATTTTAAATGATTGTTATCAATTCGTTCCTGCGAACTTGCAAAGTGAATTTACTACAGTAATATCAGGAGATGCGAACCGGGATGTCTCTGTTCTAAATCTTCAATCCGTCGGAGGCGTTCACAACACTATTATTGATTTAATAAACGATGAAAATATAAAAGTATTTCATGACGATGTACAAGTAACAGATGATAGAACAATAAAAACTAAACATAGTCTCGAAAACAATCGCAATATGGAATCATTACTTGAACCACCTAGACCAAAAGGTAATAGTAAACAGACTGCAAGTTTAAGAGCTGTGCGTATAAAAGCACCTTCTGAAAGAAATAAACAACTATCTTCTGAATTTTGTGTACAATCCCATAATGCATGCGACTCCAATGTCGGCGACACTAATATAAATATAGAAGAACATACTATTGGTTTGTTTAAGATTGGTGAGGGACAAGAGGAAATTTATACCATAGAAGTGGGCAACGAAAATATTACACCTGCTTCTCTTACTCATGTATCTCATTTACAAAATATCGCTTTAGTAGAGAAATCGATTTCATATAATGAAAA
>DWGN01000272.1:0-10689 GCA_018247655.1 Euryades corethrus
CTCTCTACTGTTCAAATTCTTATAGCTTGGCTACGGCTCGCTATATGAATGTAGTAACCCCGAAAGGGAGGTTTCATTAAAACGTAATAATATTAGTAAGGCAATCAATCTTGCATGTATTGGCAGCGACAGTGATTGGAAATTAGAAACTCCTTCATTAAACGAGACAACGCTAACATGCAGACACATCAACAAGAAAATATTGAAAGTAAATTGATAGCACATAGGTACATCTGGGTCCCGTACTATGACATTCATTACCCGACCGCATAACTGATATTACTACTTATATTTCGTAGAATACTAAGATGTCCACGATATCGTCTGTTCGTGTGAAGGTGAGAGAAATGTACACAATACTTTGCGCTAACTTAGCCGCATTCTGTTTTTAATTCTATTAAATCATTGTAGGTCACTTGCTCTACATTGGATCTAAATCTAGATCATTACGTAAGCTGACTGACGGAATATATATACCTTGTTCAAAGAAATGTAACACTTAAACATTTAATATTCTCTACAATGAAATTGAATTTAAACTTAAGCGAATAATTTCGTTGTGTTGTGACTTGCTAGTACTAAATTATGTATGTATTTATTTTTTATTTAACGCCCATCCAAAGTTGGACTATGTAATGTCCGCTACATTAAGTCCGTTCGTACTAAATTTATTTAAAATAAAAATTAATATGCTACATAATTTACATACATATTCCCATATGAAGTATAACGATGCAACTCATCTTTTTGACTTAACTCGTCTGTTACTGGGCTCACGGATCTACGGCCTAGTATAATTTACAGAGAACATAGTTATTGGTCGATATGCAGACAAGTTGTCTATACGGTAGTCCTTTATTAATAAAACGATAAGAGCGACGGCATTGGCTGTGGCTATTGGGTTGTTTTTACAAGTTTCGTAACGAGTCGCTAGCGTTGCCACGCATTAGTCATCTTCGTCTATTACCGTCTTCGCTCTTCGTAATAAACCACCATTTTTTTTTAATTTCTGTAAGAATCACTGCAACGGAACCGATAACAATCTAGCATAAAGCGATGCGCGCGAAATAGCAGCGCTATTGTTGTAATAACGAAACGGTCGCAACTTAATTAGCTTAATTCGTTATGACGCAACGCAATCATCCTCCTTACATCTATTTGTTGCTTGTATTACTAAACAACAAAATTACAGAAATTGTACTAGTTGAAGTGCGGATGGTAAATTACATTTTGATTTATTACTATATGGAAACGCCTATTTTATAACAAGTTATTTCGTAAGATTAATTTAAGGTGTAGAATGAGGATTTAAGTGTTTACGCCGTACCGTCGGAAACTGTTTTAGTATTTTCTATTTGTCTTTTGCAACAAAAAGTAGACTGATTACGATTACAAATAGTCTAACATAGCGTCTTCAATTGTAGTGTAAAACGTACATTTTTGTTCATAAAGGTATCATCGTTAAAATAAGGTTTAACGTCTTTACCTAACGTATTGGGGGAAGAAGGATAAATAGATACTGAATATTCAATATAATAACCGGCAAATTTTATATTCTAAGAATAATCGCTATGTATACATTTGTAAGTCGTTTGTTTAGTTGTTTTAATCTTCATATTTTTTAATATACAACTATAATGTATAAGCTAGTTCGAGTTTTATATTATACTCTATTTACCTTGATTAAAATAGTTTTCATTGGCACACTAACTCTTTTAATATAACAAGGGACTAGTTAAATTATACTACAGATTCATTCTAGCTCTTACTGCCTGTGGAAACGATTACCGCAGGCATTTCCCGTGACCATTTCTACTGCATTGTTTCAAAAGAAATAAATACTTTGAGACCGTTGATGGGTTCTTCGGTCACCCCAAATGTGTTGGACTGTATTGTTATTCAGTGAAATTTGTTACGCGGTGATAAGGTGTAATTTTCTTTGATTTTTGGTTTCATTATCATTAGTTTAACCGAGGGAACTAAATGGCAGATTATAACGGTGTAGTAAAACGTAATAATAAGACGATGACTCGACGTCCCGGCCCACTCATTGTTATTCTCGATCGTGGTTTTACTATCTTAAGAGTAATAAGTCTAAAACGTTATGGCTTAACCATTACGAAATACCAACATTTGTTTTCTAGTGCCACGACTGTAGCCCTAGTTATGATTTAGAATCGTCGTCAATCATGAAAATATTTAAAAAGGTAACTTATCTACGACGATAGGCGTAAACCTATTGTCAATAAAGATGAGTTATGTGCGAGCCAAAAATTTAAATTTGTTCATATTAATGTCTATAACAACAAAATTACCGCAAATAATTTTGTTTTGAAGCAATTCGATTTGAAGCAATCAACAGCATTTACCGTTAAGTACGTTCCGCTATGAGTTAAAAGTTTTATTAGTTTTGATATGAGAGTCAAGGTCTAAAAAAGCATCTTTATATGAATATTATTCATCAAATGCTCATGTATATACTATACTACATATATTGTAGTCGCAAGTATTGTGTAAGCCGCCCACACGAGCTCGTGTGTTATTTTCCCACGTCGACCCACCTAGTTTCGAGCACCCACGACATGCCACTTTCGTCCTGCTTATTCCATATCAACAGGAGAAGGATAGCTGAGGGCGCATCTTGGACATGGTCAATTTAAAATGCGCGTAGTGGTTCTTGTAGAACAGCGCATTTTAGAGTATATTTAGAATATAGTTGGTTGGTATTCAGAGATTTTGAATAAAAATATCTAAATAAGTTAAACTTGATTTTATCTTACACAGATGGTGGTATAGAAAGGTTCTATAAAATCATAATAGGTACCATGGACTCTAGATCAAGGCTCGGGTACAATGCAGAAGTTTTGTTTACAATATTTTATGGTTGGGCGATAGCCACTGGACTGATGTTATAAAGACTTTGAACTTCAAGTGAGATAATGTTAGAATCAGGGTAAAGGCATTAAATAATCCATAATGCGCAGGAGTTTAAAATTTTATATTTGTTTTAGTTATATATAATTTTAAATAACCATGAGAATAATATTCCCATACTTTTTACACATAAAGCTTTAATTTTTTCACACGTCAAAAGCAGTTATATCCTCAAGGCAGACAATTGACTTCTTATTGAATTTCCTTATGGACGTAAGCGATGAAATGAATAAACCAGGTCAAGATAAATTTGCATTTGATATAAAACGAGATTTGCATTCGTTAATGAAATCTGTTAACGTTATTTCAACGGGAGAAATCATACATAATTGATATTAACATTCATTTTTGACTCTTAAAATCGTTTTTATCGTATTTATTTTTAGTTTTTAGTTGAACTAATTTTTAGTACAAAAGATACGAAATGTGAATTAACTTAATGAAAGTAAATTATGAACGATACTAACAACGTAACGTGTAATTTAAAGTAACCTTGTATCATAGAACTTCCATTTATTGATTTTCATTGACCAGCGTATTTCTTTTAACCACACATGTAGATTAATGTTCTGTATTCATTTACCTTAAGTATTTAAATTTGTATAGAATAAGTTCATATTTTGAATGTAAATATATAAGAATTCTTGGGTTGAACTTTGTTATTTTGAAGTTACTGAATAACGTATTATATTACTTTACTGCATCTAAAGGCATTTATTCAATGAAATAAGAAGATGAAATTTTTCGATGTACTTTAATATTGCACGAAGGTCGTATCAAAGCGATAACATCTTGCAACCGTATTCAAGTGTTTATTATAAGCTGTAAGCATAAGAACAAACTGTGAAGACTCAATAGTGCTTTCGCTTGATTGCTCTTTACAGGAATTATAATAAAATTTTAAAGTTCACAGACTAAGTGGGCATTGACCGGCTTCACATACCTAAAAACATGCTGTTTAATAGTCGCAAGAGAAAACATATTGATTCCTATAAATTATGCTTCCTACCGTAGTTTTATTAACTCTGCCTTTAAAACTTGTGATATTAAAAGACGAATATACATTATTCCGGTCTTTAGTCTCACATGATAAATAGCCTTAGCTAACTGCTTTGCCAGGAAGTAGTATTTTTTGAGTTAATGGAATCTAACGCGGTCGAACCGTATAAAAACATATTATAATTTGTATTTAAATATAATGAGTCTACTTTAAAAGATTGTATAAATAGTTAGTCGGACAATATCCTTATTAATCATTAACATCCTATAAAGGAACATATTTTTCAACTTAGATTTCCTGCATAACGTATTTGAAAAGTTTTTTATAGCAGTGACATAACGTGATCGCCGGTAAGAATTTAAATAATAGATATAATAGGCATACGAATGCGATATCAATACTAGAATATTGAAAATGTGTGGAATTTTATTATCTATGTCCAGTAGCTCATTTGATGAATATATAACGTAACCTAATTATTCATGATGGTAAAACAATGACCTGATCAATCGATAAGTTAAGGGCGCAAAAAGATATCATGACAATAATCGATCAAGAGAAAGATTTCTTAGGTTGTTCTTTTTCATTGTTTACTACTATTATTCTTTTAAATACTCGTAAAATCTTACTGTCTTCTTTGCTTGTAAAAATATCTATAAACAATTTATTTATACAGATTTTGTGTAATCGTAAAAAATATTTCATAAGTATACATTAGTTGACTTAAACGGTTTAATGTCTATTATGTTGTTTTCTCTTCTCATATCTAAATGATCTTTAACCTCACTTAGAATGTTAATATGTTAAACGATTTTTCGTAATGTTTCGCGAAATCGATTCTCGACAGGGATATTGAGTTGTTGATATTACATATACATGAGAAGGCAATTAGAGAAAAATTATGATTTTAAGCAATACGTTTAAAATTAATTTTATTAACGTATCTCTTTGACATATTCTCAATAAGGTTTTTATCGTCATTTATTATATAATAAAAAAGGAAACCTATAGTAAAGTTGCTGATGGTTTCTTTGTCATTTATCTAATGATTTATAACTTTGATTTACAACCACGCCAGAATATTTCTACCCTGCCACTTTCCACAATAGTATCTAGTAAAACCTGCCGCATCAAGAAGGCTTTCTATTCTTTTGTTAAATTCATTAAGAAAGAGCAACTATCCTATTTTAAATGCAAAATAGCTAGTCAGAGATCCGTATCGTTTTAAGGTTGTTTAAGAACTAACTAAAAGATAGGTGTAGTTTTATATATTTTATCCTATAAATCCCTGTCATTATACTAGTAAAGCAAGATATACTTACAATGGATATAAAACTAACTCTTGACGGAACATTGTCGTAACTTATTTCGTTTGAAAAGTAGTAATGTAAAGAATAGAAGAACTAAACAAAGCACATCAAATTAACAAAACAGCTCAGCAAAATAAGAAGAATCAAAAATCATCAATCAATCAAAAACTTACTTTTATCATTAATTTTTATGTAAATATTAATCGCGATCACGGTGGTACGATAAGACAGTAAACGGATCTTCCACGAGATCATCGTTTAGATCAACTATTTTACTTTATATCATCTTTCAACATTAACTTTTCAGTTACAGTTAACAATAAAGGCTAACGATTCAAAACTTTCTCCGAATGGTCTATCTCCGAAACAATGCCTAAACTTGATAGGATTTAGAAAATATATTAAAAGATTAAATTTTCCAAATGCTGCGCATGATCTGTAATAGAATTTGGATTTGGCAATTTTTGATAAGTTTAGTCACAACGACATTTACAACGATCCACGAGATTAACTTGAAAAGGATTACACATAGTTACAAAAAAAAAGGTCTCAGTTCAATTTTCATAATAATAGAATAAATACAGTATTTATTGAATGGATTATTTTCTAATGACTGTATCTATTTTTTGAAACTTAAATTTCCGTTCGTTGTAGAGCAAACACATCACATTAATTCGTTTAAAAGTAATTAATGAGATGGTCGTAAACCAGTTACCTTATTGCATTTTAAAAGAGTCGCAAGAGTTTAATCGAAATGTTTGCAAACTTGTAATTATTGGTGACTTTTATTTCTATCAACCGGTTAGTTGTTCGTAAAAACCAGTCACGGCGATTCTTACGGGTTCCGACCGGCGGGTTCCATTTAAGCAAAGACTTAAAACTAGTGACAAACGGTACCGGTCCAGCATTGGTCTCCGGACCAATTTAAAACTAGAATGTGCAAGGATACATCTAAATATAGAACCAGGTTCAGTTGAAACCTTATTTATAGATACCAATGTCTATCTGTTTCAATGAAATGTAGAGGTGATCAAAAGATATTGGGATATAAACAACGAAAATAAAATCTTAGTTAACTTTAAAATAATTTTATATGTACATTAGCAAAGAGTTCTTGACAATATATTCCTCCTATTTACCTCTATAATACCAACGCATATAGAGTTAAATCTTTATAGTTATATATTAAGGAACACAGCCAGTTTCAATTCGTCATTGTTTAATATAAATAGAAGCTTCTTTGAGAACAGACGATCAGTTTACATAACAAGGTAAAGATCTTTGTCTCAAGTTTATACACTTGATTATGTTTTAGGGAGCTATAGCGAAGATACCTGAAGTAAGAGACTAAACATCTCATGACGACCAGGACAACGTCGTGGTATTGTTTAAATATTAACTATCGCTATATTGTTATGGGTTGTTATATTCTCCGTGGTATAACTGTTTGATAAATTAAAACCGGTTAAATGATTTTCTTATCGAATATTATTAAAAACAGTGACAGTCATTAATAAAGTAATTCTTGTATAAAATTGTAGCAATCATTTTAAGGAGTTATATAAATTTCTTTCAATGGTTTTAAAATGCGATTAGGTTGTTCCATCTTTACGTAAAATAGTATTTATGATATTCTTTCGTGCAATATTATCTACGAGCTTTTGTCTGTTACATGTTTAGGTATTATTTGAAAGTGTAAAAGTAATAAATCCGTTATCTGAGTCGATAATAAACGGACCGGATGTGTTAAAAAACTTGCCGGTTGTATACCACGCTGCTTTGTTTAAGCAGCCTTTGACGTTCAAGCTATTTATGATGAAATCACCTGTCTCCTGCGTTATGCATATATTATAGAATTTTACTGTATTCCATACGTAATTCAGAAATATCGTCTCAATATAAAAATACTAATAATCACATATTTAACATTCATAGAACTGTTGGTGAAATAATTAGCATGTTAATAAAATTTTTGTAATATAATTCTATACTTTTAAAGTCTTTATTTGGAAAAAAAGAAAGATATTTGTAAACCACAACATTAAAGTCACATATATGCAATTCATTTTATAACTATACATTTAAACAACTGTTTTGCTTTAGTTATTTTAAAATTAATAGTAAAGAAGTATATTTACTGGTCATCACACTTGTAAAATATTTATTCGCGTGTGAATCTAACATAGGCTGACAGGTTTTCGTTTTCCTATGTTTAGCAGGCCTTCTATTTAATAAGGCAACATAGTTAGGTCACTAGAAATAAAGTACTATGATTAATAATAAGTTCCAAAACCAAAATCTTTTAAAGGTAATGATAAAATGAAAGGTGAAATTAAAATATATTTTTACGTAGTTATCTCGCTTTTAAAACAAGTTTTTAAACGATTAAGAAAACATAAAACTTACTAATAATGTCTTTTGGTAAAACAATAGCAAAGTGCTTTACCATAATAAGTCGTCAGAAAGCTCGTACATCAAAAAAGACAAACTTAAAAACCGGCTCCGCGTGTAAGTGTAATATTTATGTATCCGTGTTTAACAGAAATTTTGTTTTCAACCAACACTACCTTGATGAGATCAGAACAAAGTCTTTAAATCACAATAATCACTGCATATTTATATTTTTTAACTTTTTGTGCGCACGAAAGTTAACGATGCACTTGTCTACTGTATCCAGTACCACCTCCAACAAAGCTAGAAGCATAACTGAATTGAAGAGCCTGTTGGGAGATAACTTGCCTCAGGTACAATTTTCTCGTCGATATTAACCGACCACAACTAGAAGTCGCTAATATCAATGATAAAATCGGATATCGGGTGGTCATTGGACGCGACAGGGTTATATCGAAAAGAATATTGTATCACATGTTCACTGCGGAAGAAAGATATTTAAACAAACTGGTACTTCAACAATTTGTAGAGATTGCTGCATAAAATTGTTATTAAAAAATTATATATTTCACGCGTTTATTTTGTTCATTACTGTGTTAAAGAGATATATAACATCTTTCTTATAATTTATATTACAATATGATGTAGTGTATATCATCGGTATTAGAGCTTAATATTGAATTGATATATATATACCATTAAATGAATGTCTGTCTCGTGTACTTTGTCGTAAATTATCGTATTAATATTAAAAAAATAACACGTTTCAACATAAGAGTAATATTGAAATAGTGGTCGTTTTATATTAACCATTTGAAGATGTAACGAATTAATTTTGAAAATAATTTGAATTCTTGATAAGGCTTTATAGTCTTTATTAGTGACGTCACCGTAATACAATGTCGGCAGTGCGGACTGTCTCGCCGTCTCATTTCAACACCGTATTCCCATAGGGGGATTATTCAAGGATACAGTGCACTCTTCAGTTCTTTGCTCCCGCTGCGAGTTGCGCGGAAGCCTTTGGCTTTTTAACAATTTAATAATTTGTATTCGTAGAAACATTAGAAAGTGAAATTTATAATTAGAAATTTATATTAAATAATTGTCTTCATAATAGCTCTGACTTTATTCGAAGGAAATAGAGGATTTAATATAAAAATTCATCTTAGTTTTATATCAGTAGACAATTATTTTGTAGTAAACACGTTCAAGTATCGTGTTAGCGGGTTAATCGTAAATTGCTTCTTTTTTTATTTAGACCCACTTCGCTAACTTTTTACAATGGCAGCTGACGTTGTCAACCGCAGAGTAAATTATATTTATGATCAGTACTAATATTTAAGCTACACTGGTTCGAAGTTAGTAACCATTTGTGGTGTTTAACTAGACGTAGTAAATGGTAAATAGAAGTGTAACATATCAAACTTCAACAACGATATCTTATCAAATATGATCGCCGCTTATTAATGTTAATAACAATTTTTAAATAAGTTGTAGCTTTAAAATTTGTTTTTGATATAATAAATGTATTTATTACTAAATACTTACTTGATCTTCGTCGCAGTAGTCCACAATGTCACTTCTGGAAAGAAATTTAAAAGTGCTTTTTTAGATTTTTTATGAGTGTATACATAATAGTTATTTTCAGTATTAAAGTTAAGAGTTTTATAGTTTTAAAAAGAGTTTTAAAGTAAGCATAAATGTATGCGGAAAAGGAAGTAGTATAATGCAGGAGTCGATCTATCCTTAACGTGTATTTAATCATCGCGAGAAAGTCCGGTTACTCCATCAAAGAGATGGTACAAGTCACAAAGATGTCATTCATCTAAAAAACTTGACTAATTTCTATTATATTTCAAGTCAAGTCAAGTTCTGGACAGTGTGAAAAGGTAAAGAGATTTTTTTTTAATATTTTTCAAATTTTAAGTAATTTTATATGTATATTTTTAATTATTCTTATTTTCTATGCTTATTACAGAATTTGAAATGCTACAAATAAGTAAACAAATGATTATTACCTGCAATGCAACTTTTTTATAACAGGCATCTGAGCGGTACTGTCGTGAATGCGAACTTGCGTCGGGTCAATCTCTTCGCAATCATCTTCAAATGGTATCTGCCCAGTTCTCCTTGCTAGTATCGAGTCCATGAATGGACTATAAATTTGGCCCGAAGTGCCTAATATGTCGTCAATGTCAGTACATCGGGAAATGTACTTTTTAGCACTTTTTTGGTAAACCATATGATTACTGTTTCTCCTGCAGTTCTGGTTATTTTCATAAGGAGAGTTTCGACCTTTATAGCTCTCATGTTCTTTAGGAGTTTCTAAGCCCTCCGGACTCCTCCTATCACCCAAAGGTTCTTCATCTGGGAGATGCAAAGGAAAAGGTGGTAATTGTGATGTGGGCATATATGTGTGCACTTCTTCAGAGTCTGAGCTATCGCTATCCTCCGGTGGTTGAGGTGACGGCAGGTTATCGATACCTTCTGGAATGTTTTTATCACTAGATAACCACCATGCACGTTCGCCTGATTCTATGTGGCGTATTCGCCTTAGCGGGAAATTTGGAATATCGGAGTTGGACCTTCCTAAACTATTTTGAATGTCTAATTTATTGAGATTGCAAGAACTTTCAGAATTTATAACTCGCCAGTCTGTTTGTTCTTCAGAATCATTCTGTTTACTCTGTACAATGTTATTTTTTTCACTATCGCTGACGGATGACTTTCTAGGAGGTGTCAGACGTTCAATTCCCTCTGGTATATTGGCGCTGCTATCTAACCACCACGGCTTTTCATCATCACACAAAACGTATTTTTTTATATAATTTCTACATTCCGCATTATCATAGGTATTCAATTGATATGTTTGGTTATCATTTTTATTATCATTATTTGTTTCATTGTTTCGTGACATTTCACTATTTTGTTTGTAACTTTTCACATCTGTATCCGAATCTATCCTTCGAATTTTATCTGTTTCTATAGGTCGGATACATTTTAGTTTCACTAAATTATCATCGTTTGTAGCTACAATGTTGTCAGTATTAATAG
>DWGN01000273.1:0-10687 GCA_018247655.1 Euryades corethrus
TAATTAATCTTTATATAGTATAAATGTCTATTAAATATTTATTTTATCAGCTTGGGTAGTTGGTTTGTATTGTCTTTAAAAAATATATCTTCTTTATATTTTTGTTTTGTGTGTATTAAGACGTAATATTAAAGTACATAAACTTCCTTGTCACATTTTTAAGGCAAAAAAATGTAGATAAATGTTCATGATAACTCAATTTTATGACAATCATTTGGCTTTAAATTGTTAAAATAGAAGTAATAGTACTTGTATATATTATGATTGTTTCAGAGTCTGATGATGATGTTGAAGAAGAAGAGGATGATGATCTATCACTATGTGAAGTTTACAATGAAAATCTTGGTAAGTTTTCTTATAATAATAAACTCAAAAATTAAACTTTTATGATCGCAATAATTGGATGTAATATGCTTTTTAAATTTTGAGAACAATTTGAATCAAAATTTATGTACCTTTTAATAAAATTAAAACAAAGTTACATAAATACAACTCACATACTACAAAGTAATCCAGAATATTTTCACAAGGACTCATTTTTATTTCAACCTCGTTTAACACCAAGTGAATCTACTGTTGTTGCAACTGCACCTTCAAGAAACCTAAACTTAGATGTTCTTGTTCTTCCACTATTTTTTTTTTTAATTTTTAACACATCATATTATATAACTATTAATTCCATTGAAGATTTATACACACACATTCCAAGTTCATATAATACATTATTAATTACGCTCAAACAATGTAACTATTTAATTTAGGATCCTGGTATGTTATCTGATGTGAAAATTTTGTCAGTTATTTACTACAATAAAATAACATATTTTCAGTTTTGCACGATGTTGAAAGAGGTTGTTAGTGGTAATGAGTCCTTGCTCACAATATTCTGGATCACTTCTTAGTATGTAGTATGTTTCGTAGTGTATGTCATTTTGTTTTAAATTTATTCAATGGTGCATAATCTTGATTCAAAAAATTCTTAAAAAAAATAACTAGTAACAGTTTCTGCATAGGTGCTACATTGCAAGAAATGCTCATTATGTTCTAGCATACCTATTTTTTAATTTTTGCATTTCCATGCATTTTTCAGAATACTCTAAAGCTCCAGTATTAGGTATAGATGATAATAAAGAGGTTTCTTTACTGAGGGTTTAAGAGGAGGAAAATTTCCGAAAAACATCTAGTATTCATGATTACATTAAAAATGTAAAAAAAGTAGACCAGCTATTTCATATAGTCTTTATTGATAATGGCACAGTCATTTGGTTTAATCCGAGGAAGCTATTATTTTAAGGTTTTTTTACTAAACTCACTTTTTGCGCGTTAAATATAAATATAGTGAGTTTATGGATTAATTTGAAAATGTATTATTTACTGTGCATTTCTTGTGTCAAGTCTATTTTTAGGAGTGATTTAATTGCGAGATTGTCGCCCGTTTGTGATAATTATTTATTGCAAAGATTTAGAGATTATTGTAGGTTGCTCTAATCCTTTGTTTGAAAGCTGTATTTCCTGGCTTTTGGTTCAGATTTATAATCTTTTTTGTATTATAGTATATAGACATTTACGTCTATTATTCCTCTTTTTAATTAATTGATTTGTCAGAATTTTTTTTATCTGCTACAGACCATATTTCCCGGTTTTTCGATTCGTCTCCGCTATCACAATTACTTAACAACTTATCGCAATGTTTCATATATCGTATCAATAGAAGAGTTATTACGATTAATTTTCCTAATTAGCTCAAAAAATTGCAATGAAGCAGTATCATCTGATTGGGTTAAAACATACTACCAGCTTAACTTTAATATCAGAAAGGGCCACTTCTCAATTCACTTTCCGTTTATGGTGTATATTGTATCCAATTTGCCTCTTGGGATGGTAGGTAACTAGGTCCAAGTCGTGATCGGTGAGACATAATTTACAAATAAGACAATATGGTCTAAGATTAAATCTTTAAATCCCAGATCAGTATATGATGCACCTCTAGCTGGTTTTGTAATCACAAAACACTTTGTGAGATGCTTTAAGATATAAACAAAACCCAACTTGGGTATTAATAAAGTCATTGATATTAAAATTGCGATTATAACATTTTTTTGGTAAGAATTTTGGCTTATTGGGTATCGAGTGACGTGATTTTTATCACATATGATTTTTATATACATGTAAAAAGCTGACTTTTTTATAGACATACTATGTATGGATGATGTCATTTTTATTGTTTATTTCTAGAGGAGGAGAGCTCTGCAAGTCCATTGTATGAAGCAGAAGGGTATTTAGATGAGGAGTATGATCTTGAATATGAAGATGGTGATGAAGAAAATGATGCTAATGGAGAGCACAACTCTAAAACTAGAGGTGAAAATTTGTATTACTACTCTCATACAAAGAATACTGCAATTTTGCAAATTGTGTAATATTTTTGATGACATAAGTTTTTGTCGAGTTTTTGTAGCTATGACCATTGTAAATCAAAGGACATAGTTTTTTTTTATGCTCTGGATATCAAGACATTAAAGCTCTGAAGTAAACTACTCCATTTTTGCCTTTTTTTAACATTTTTAAATTTGACTTTGATTTAATGTTAAGTTCATTATGAAACTGACCCAAGGTCTCGTTTAAAACAGATCTGTATTTATAGTTTAAGAATTGTAGCATTTTTATATTAATACTTTAATATTTTGATTTTCGGATTAGGTTATGATAAGATTGTTTCAAAATTACCCGAACTAAACTATAAATTATATATATTTATAACTTCCAGCTGGTAACAACGCACGCGAAAACCCAGAAGAGAGCACTAGGGGTAAAAAGCGGAAACATGAGGACGATGACGAAAATTGAAAGTTGCCTTAAGCGGGGAGTTATCTTACTAGTTTGTAAGTGTACAGCGTTCCGATGCTTCGGACAATACATCACGATACATTGAAGTAATTCCCATATAGACTAGTTGTCATTTGTGAGATTTGGTACCAACATCTGGAGGAAGATGTACAGTTCTATAGGCAGCATTGCGAGAACATTCATTAACATTAACATCTATTGTGTGGTAACTGTAGTTGTCCGACAAAGTTAATGTTTCAATTAAATTGTTTTTGTAATAATAATTTTTTTTTCTATTGACTTTTAGTGTAATCATTGAAATGGAAATGCATGATTTTAGGTTTAAATCAATAGCTCTCAACGAGTCTTGAAACTAAAAATTATATAAAATATAAATAGCTTTAAGTAAGAAGAAATTAAGGTTTTCTTTTTGAATGGTTCTGATGCCTTCAAACACATTTAAGATATTACTTCCGATGTGGGTGTTCCGCCTGTTTGTTAATATGACCAACTGATTAGACTGGTTGAGACATATTACAAAAAAAAATAATCTATGACTTGTCGATTTTCATATTTATGTACAAGGCAAATGGTAAGGCTTACAATAAATAAGATCAAATTACAAAACTTTGGATTACATGATTGTATATAATATTGTCATGATTAAATTTATGTTAAATTTATTATATAGAAGAAGTACATATTTTACTCTTGAACACCATCAATATCAAATCCCTCATTTGACTATGCTTGTAAATTTTATTTGTGGATGACGTTTTTTGTCCACAATATGTTTGCTTGGTATTTTACATGGAGTTATGTGACAATGAAGCAGAAGAGAGAAGTAGAAGTATGCTTGTCGTAAATAACTGCAGCTACTATGTGGACAGTGGTGGCGCTGCTGTTAGTGTTTGTAATATATTTGCCACTATTAAACCTTTGCACTCTGAATGAAGTTATCTTCCAGCAGCTCGGAATGCCAGCAGTGCTTGCATACCGATGATAAAATAAATATATAATTATAGAGTTGATGAAAGAAAATGTGAAAATGATCTCAGAGTGAAAAGAGTTAATATTTTTACTAGCCAGGCTCAAATTCCACAACTTTGTAACCTTAGAATTGAACCAGGACTGTACTAGGCAAGAGGATTATTACCTGAGTCGTAAAAGCAGTTAAATTATATAAGTGAGAGATTTTAATTCCAATGCTATATGTTTAGTAGTGATTAAATTCACTACTGTTGTCATTACAAAATGCAAAATCCTTAATTTTAATGTTAGTTTGAAATTGATTTGATCTTCGAAGCTGTTCAAGAGACGATCAATTTAAATACAACTGTAGTAAAAAAATCAGGCGATTAAGGATATCCGGTTTACTGGTTAAGTAATATTTTTGTTTTGTAATCTCACTAATGATAACTTACTCATCAGCGGTTTGCATCATTCAATTGCAAACTGGTGGTAGGTCTCTGTTGCAAGAGACCGTCAAAGTAGATACCACCGCAGCTGCTATTTCTGCCGCCAAATAGTAGTGTGCAGACATTACTGTGTTCCGGTTTAAGGGGCGCTGTAGTTAAAAATGAATTGAGTAACGAGACTTAACATTTTATCTCTAAGACAACTATCACAATATAGAGCAATGTTTATAATTACAACTAGCGCCATATTGTTATGGGCGGGCATTGTCCCTTGACATGAGATGATCGTCTCGCCCATGGCTTCGTTGAATTATAAAAAGGTGCAGACCAGCCGGTGATTAGTCAAATTCGCCGGCACCTGGTGAGTTGAGAGAATATTTTTCTACAATACTTTATAAATCCAAACAAAAGGCAACTTATGCACTGAGTATATATATCAATGATAATTTATAAAATTGTTTTCGATTGGAGCATTACGTTGATTGTGCCAGAAAATATGTTGAATAGATTTTTTTTAGTTAATAATTTTATTGTATTATGTAAGTCATTAAGTTTAAGTAATTTACCTCTTGGCCTGTTGATATATATATTATATAATCCTATTAAAACTTTATTTCTGGGATTGTAAAATAAAACTGAATCTTGAAAACGCAGTTTTATTTAACCATATAGATATAGTACACCATTATATGTTTTAATTATTTTGTTGATCTAAAAACTGTTGCAGTATGACGCTATCTATAGGTATTATTAAATTTTCACTACCATCGTAAGTCCTTTTGATTTTTATGAGCTTATGATCCAGAAATTCCGTTAGTTGTGCCCTCAATGCTAAATCGGAACTTACCAAAAACTGTTCACGCGATTTTGAGTACAAATCCTTGAAAGGTAATCCTGAAAAGTTTAAAAAAAAATTAAAACACAAAAACTTTTTTATATCACAGAAATCTGCTGATTTTCAATATAATTGTTTAACGAATAATTAAATATTAGCTTATGAAATTAATAGAATAATGAGACATTACGTATTTTCTTTAGGCGATAACTAACTTACGTCTAATAGAATAAAAAAATTCAAACAATGTATTTGCACTATTAACGAAAACTTGCGATCAACCTATTTTTTGACAGGTCTACAAAGTGATCACATATATGATGATATAGATATTTTAAATCCTTAAAAGGTAATTTTGATCATACTTTAAATACACAATAATCCTAAAAAATTAACTTTAATAAGTTACCATCAACATTATGAGGTGCTTTATGTAAACTTTACCAAGCAGATCGGCAAAACTTCATCATATCTTTAGTAATTTACATCTGATGGAATAATTATCACGCAATTTAC
This sequence comes from Euryades corethrus, assembly GCA_018247655.1. Lineage (NCBI taxonomy): Eukaryota > Metazoa > Arthropoda > Insecta > Lepidoptera > Papilionidae > Euryades > Euryades corethrus. The sequence goes on from DWGN01000273.1 coordinate 5,596, forward strand.
CTTTGGATTTTGATTTTAGACTTCAATGTGAAATAGTAAAGAAACAAAATATCTATAATAAAAATATTTGTATCAATAACCTTGATAGTGGGGTTGTTTCTGGTTCTCCAGTTGATATTCTATTATTGTGTTGAATATTCCTCTAGCGTTGGTAGTAAGAGACTGGTATACACTCTTAAGAGAAGACAGTTGCAGTACACCGCTGCGGTGCGTCATCAGGGAGTTTTCAAACGATGTCTCCTCTGTGTACGGTAGGAAAGTGGTAACATCCCACCATGTAAAATTAAACTTGCTCAACTTTGAATGATCCCATACTAAAAAAATATGTTACTCGTTAATATACTTAGGCTGATTAATCCATTTACATCAAAGGCGTAAATAGCATTACATAGTTACTTTATTTTCAACAATATCAAAAAGACAGATCGTTTTAATTGTTCAAAGAAAAACTTGAAAAAAATATTGCAAATAATATAGAAACACTAAATGTATCAAAGATAAGTTGTTTCGTCCGTATCATTGCCACCATGATTTTATGAACAAGTTCCAATGGCCATACAAAAACCTAAATCGTCAAAATAGAAATTTGTGTAATACATACCAATATTGGGTATATTGGGATGCGTTGTTACACGAATTCAAAAAAACCGCTAATTTTTTTTACTATATACAATTTTACACATTAATAAAAATAAAAAAATTCATTTCATGGGTCATTTTCATATTTCCATATTTATAATGCAAAAGGGGCTACTAGAAAAATATATAACTGCACTGTGCTTATCGAAAACTTACGTTTTGAAGGGTATTGGGGCTAGTGTACCTTATCTAAGATTTATCATCTTAGCAAGATCCATATTATTATGGACAAGCATACCAAAAGCAGGTTGGCGTATGTCTACAATAGCGTTTGTTCATTATACCGTGTAATATTTTTTTTTACTCACTTTGATAACTCAAGCTTAGTGGGCATTAAATAAGTAACTATACGAGATATACGACGTACGAACTAAATTAATAATATATACGAAGTATTATATAGCTTAATGTTAAGTATAATTTCACAATACTTGTATTATGTGTACATTAATGAAAAAGCACTTACGTAGTGGTGCATTGATGTGGTCTATTGTCGCAATGGTGTGAACATTTTTCAACTGCGACAGACTTGCTAATACGGACTGCGACTTGGCATTACGTAGCATTGCTCCATCAATGTTATGTACTATAAGGAACAGTTCCACGCAATTATCCCTCAGTTGTGTTTTGATCAGACTCATTGTATCAGTAATGTTTGCGGGTACTTGGGTATTATCCAACAGATCAATCACAATCGTATCGAGCAGGCTTTTGATGGTTAAACTCGGAAAGTAACCATTTACAACAACACATGGCATGTCTTTTAGTTTCTCACTTAAAAATTTATGTAGTATTGTACGTTTAGAACCAATCCCGTACAAGATTACATTGAAATCTTCACTTAGAACATAAAGCCAACGGTTAAATAATTCTTCATATGATTGTATCAGATCACATATCTTGTTTTTGTGCTCATCGGATACATATTTGTTTGTGTCTGTTTCATCATCCAGATTCATATTTTTTAATCTAGCCAGCGTATGATCCGATGTAGTTATCTTCAATGTGAAAATAATATTATTGTAATGAGCTAATATGGAAGTGGATAGCAAAACTTATTTGATTTGGAATGCTTTAGCATATCGACATCCAAAACACAACAGTGCTGTTACGGCGGCATATCTAATATTTTAATTTGATTAAAAACCAGCCAGGAACAAATCTATCCCCTTTTGGGACCAGTGACAATACTTGTAAAAAAAAACAGGTGTTTTCAAAAAATCCTATAACCAACCAACCTTCACGTCATGGACTATCGTATTATCGATACCATGCAGAATACTTCCGAATGCTTTGCCACAAAAGCAATTATATACATGAAAAACTTTCATATTTTCCTCTGTATAATACTTTTCTGTACTGGTCAGTCTGTAGTCAGAGACCATCTATGTACCAGCAAAAAGGTACCGTGCAAACGTACCCTGTTACATTTTGAAGAACATGATATGTTTAGATAGTAATCTACCCTTGTTTATTGCACTAGTACTACACCTTTGGAATGAAACTTCATGTGTATCAAAGTGCCATTTGTGTGGATGGGTGGGTATTATATTATCTCTCCATTTTTAATTTGTTTTTGTTTTGTATACAACTTCTATTCCTGTACAATAAAACTTTTGATTTGTTATATAATTTATTATTTACTCACCTTTTTACTTGAGTGCATCAAAAAATAATTATCAGGAGTAACAATATATTCCGATGCCTTTGGCTTCATCTGACTTTCTCTTCTTTTAATAACTTGTACTTTCTTGGCATTTTTTAATTGATCCCTTTTTTTTTCCACACTCTTTTCATTATCATCACTCTGGTTTGATTCAGATGATGACTCAGTCTGAAAAAAATAATTTTGGGTAAAATAATATTGTACAAGTATAGCTAATCCATTATATAGATATAAACTAAACAGTAACAAGTGTTTAATCTCTCTTTACAGAGATTTTAATAGTTGTATACTATCACAGCTCATAACATGTGGCTAAACAATATTTAATATCATTATTTGGTTCTACTGTAAGAAAAATATATCTAAAGTACATGACCACAATGCTGTACAGAATATCATCTAAAATAGCTCCTAGAAAATATGTCAAAGTAAGGCTTATATTAAAATGTTCTTTTGACCCTAGCCTTGAGCAATAAAACTGATACTAACAACTTACTATATTGTAATCTCTCATCTTTTTTATCTAATCATGGACAAGAACACATCTACCTCAGTTATACTTTAATGCATTTAACTACTCCTATGGAGAACCTTACTGCTTGCTTATTAAAAAGAAAGTACCAGGTTCAATCTTGTTTATGTATATTGTTAATGTATATTGAATTACTTTGAAATTAAAATCTGTCAAAATAATAGCTGTTTACTTTATTACTGTATTTCTGCCTTCCTTAATGTATGGCTAACACAAGAGCCAGGGTAATCAGAGATCAATTCCTTGCTATATAAAAAAAAAACTTATTAGTTCTCATTAAATATAAATTAAAAACAAATAAGTTCTAGGTAAAATTTTTAGAAAATGAGGAACATACACACCTGTTCATCCGGTATAAAATCGCTACTGCTCCCATCAGAGAAATCACTTTCTGCACTCTCACTGTCCACTTCACGAATTATTCCTGAAATGTAGAAAGTTGTCACCTGTTAATATAATTTATACACCACCATCTTTTAATACAATCTCTAAAATGGGCACATTAAAGAGTCAACAAACTCCAATTTTTTTGTTAGATGTATTTTTAATTGTGAATAATATACGATTGGATTCAACATTCATATTTCATTTCAACTGGTAGTGATTACAGTAATGATAAAGATGGTAAATGCATGTGCACACAGAGTATTCTAGCTTTTAAAAGTTAAGGAAAGATACACAGTAAAGTAATAATTGTAATTTTTAAAATTGGATTTAAAAATAGATTGGTTCAAAGAATTTCCACAATTACTTATATACTATCACAAACATCTGTACCACAGAGGCCCTCCCTTAGACTAATTTTGTTGATGATTGTATTAACACAATGTATTAACATAAAATTAAGAAAAAAAATTCAACACTTACTTTTTTTTATTAGATCTGTTACTATTCTAGGAGTAGCTTCTACAGTTTTTTGATGTTGGAGAAGTATTTTGTCCTTCCTGGGTGTTTTAGGATTATTATAATTAGGTGAATTATGTATGGTTGTTTTAACAATGTTTTGTAAATCACCTTTGGTATGATGCGATTTTAATTTAAAAATATCTTGACCTTCAACATCGTCCCTTGAAAACAATGCTGAAAAAAATATTTTAGAAGTAATCACATATACTGGATCCAAAGATAAGTTGTCAATACATATTACAGTTCTGTTGAGAGTAATAAAAGTGACAAAAAATTCCTTTAATAAACCCATTTATAGCTATCTTATTCCAATAAAGGTGATGGAAACGATAAATTACCTTTTTTGAATGGAGAAGTATTCGAGTAAAGTAAAAATAATCCTTAGTTCATACTTCCTACTGACTTAACATATTATCAAAAAATTTAGAACATGAAAGCTGATTTATTTACGCATATTATCAAAAATAAAGTATCATTAATATTTTAAGGTTAATTAAAAATATAAACCAGTGGGTTTTTCAGTAACCGTCGTTATGATTTCTTCATCTTCAGAACTTTCATTTTCCACTTTGGCTCTTCTTTTAGTTGGTGATAGATCATTAAAGTCACCGTATTTTTTTAGTTTGTTCCGAATTCTAACACTTCTCTTTGGTGTGATGGCTGTGGTGGTGGTGGCTCTGGAACTTCCTTGGTTTTTATCTAAAATATTTTAACATTTTTTAAAGTATTGTCAAATAAATCGTATTTATACTAAACATACATATTTTTTAAAAACAGTTCATAAATTGTTTTACCTAATTCCTTTGATTCTTTATCGGTTCCAAAGAAGAAATGAAGTCGATATCCTTCTGACATCTCGATTTGTTTTAAAAATAAGTTCAATTATAATATTGTTTTGAAAAAGAAAATATAATCACAAGCAGTCATTAATTCTAGCCGCCAATTCAAAATTTTTAAGAATGTTGCCAATCTCATTTCCACATTTCTTATCAGTGTTACCGGTGTAATAAATACGAATCTACTTTTACTATACTGGAAAAGTTTTTATTAAATCGATTTCATTTTATCTTATCGGTTTTAAAATCTCGCTAGATTTATTTATCGTTGTTTTTTAAATTTATCTTAATATGTCTAACTATATCAGCCCTTTTGTGTCCGACTTTGGACTAGTATTAGCATCCATCCTCCACTAACTTGTCGGTAGATGTCATCTTCTCTTATTTTCAGTGGTATCTTTTTTTTTCGTGGGTGCTTGCGCGTTTTGTCCACTCTACATACATATTAACATATTTGATTGAGCTGTTTGCCTACGCGGCAAAATACAGCTCAAACGGATAGTGAGCTCCGAG
>DWGN01000274.1:0-10677 GCA_018247655.1 Euryades corethrus
ACTTTATGCAATTTAATCCAAGCGATTCGATTCTCTTTATCACCACACTGATTTTAGTATCACAAAATATTTTACAATATGCATTAATACATGCAAGAATATGAAAACAATGAACAATAGTATAAATATAACAGATTCTTAAAATTTATTCTAAAAATTCCATAAACGTATTGCATACAATGTTAAGCATTATTTTTTTAATCTCGGATGAACTTACACTTACCATAATTTCATGTGATGTTATGCGACAACGAGCTAACCTATAATACTCCGATTCTTTCATGTAACAGAAGCCGGAACCCAACAATGTTATTATAGGGATAGGGATATGTTCTGTTGTCAGAAAGTAATCAGACTAAATATGTTGTGCAAAATGCTGCTAATAGAAAAAATAATGTGAATAGAAAAAATGGTTCTATATGTAAAATGATTTGAAAGCGTTATTAAAAATGAAGGTTAATTTAAATAAGCATAGGAAATTAATCCGTTATAACGGTTTACAGTGTGTATGAGGATTCTGAGCCATGTCAGAAAACGAGAAAAAAAATATTAAGGCTCTGCATCTTAGAGATTATTATAATTGAAAGAAATAAAGTATCTACCAAATGCTTGACTTAGAAACTATGAAGACGCCAAAATAAATCTTTTAAAGAACCACCTTAAAAATGGCGCGCTCTCGAAGCAACCTTTCCGGCAGCGTAGTACGTGGAAGCTCGCGTGTTGTCTGCAATTCCTCATTCCAGTCGCGCGTCTGTCCTGGGATGTGCTCCTCATAGCCAAGCTTTGAAGAGAACGCTGAAATCCAAACAAAAAAACACTGAACAGATTATGATTACTTAAACCTATCGTTTTCATAATGAAATTTAGTATATAAATAAGCATAAGAAAATAGATTCCTATAAAAAAATGGGTATAAGACCCAAGTATACAAAAAAAATCACAAGAAAGTGATTTATCTACAGAGTAGAACAGTACATTAAGCTGTTGTAAACTATTTTGTATAACAATAAGATATTTCACGGCTCATGACAAATTTTGATTTATTTATTTCATAACAACTTACTGTCTTCAGCTCGTATCGCATCAACAGTGTGATCAAGCATTGGCGATGCCCACTGGTACACCTGATACGGAGTGGCGACCCTTTCAAACGGATGCTTCTGCATTCGCCTCTTTTGAACCAAAGCAAAGTTTCTCTTAAACGAAGGAGAGACGATACTTAGAAGCTCTATCAACGAGTGACACAAAAGGGACGGGTTTGATGGACGTGGATTGAACACTTCTTCGGTGGACCTGTTAGACAATTTAACACTTTTAACAAATTACAAAAGATTGGATTATATTCTTATATAAAAAGGATAGATTAAGGACACTATGATTAACTCGAGATTTAATAATTGAGAGAATAATTAGACATATTGACAACTTTTACTAAAATCTATAAATTGCTAAACAATGAACGGAAAACTTATGATTTTTTTTTCATATAATGTGTAGTCTATAGAGCGAAATTAATACCAGACTAAGAGACCGATGTAATATTACTGATTTAAAGTTTATTTTAAATGAAAAATATGTAATCAATTAATGCATAAATTTCATAGGACAACAAAATATATTACTGATTAAGGTAGAATCCTCGCGGGCATGCTGTGATGTGGAAATGACGATCTTCTAATGTGATTACGTGCAAATAGAGCAAGTCACCACACATCTTTCGTGGCCCAGGTGGAGGGTTCCAGCCCGAAGTAGTAAGTACCTAATAAAAATACACGGTAAGGTTTTCATAAGGTGAGATTTTTTTCTGATACACCAGTTATTGAATTAAAAGTTCTAATTTGCAATTGCGGTCGTCGAAATGTTACACTAAAATGATAGAAATCTATACTATAAATCTTTACACCTCTCTGTGAAATGTATGCCATGTAATCTTTATCAAAGCCAGAAAATACGGAGATCGACAACACAAACACAAACTGCTCTTTTTCATCGACAATTGGCAATACTTGACCCCAATTTTATACGATGTTAAGTGACATTGAGACTGGATAGTAAAGCGTTCACGCTCAGAATTCTCTGGCTGATAATATTTAAAACTAAGCAATTTGGCTTTCAGCATGTTGACGGAAAAAGTTTTCGTATATATGTACTGCAACCTCAACTCTCCTTTAAGATACTTTAAGATCATATGGACCGTAAATCGCTAATGTTATAAAAATGGGTGATAAATATTTTGCCTATTTTTACTACAGTGTTAAAACAAATTCTAAAACTTGATTTGATTATTTTTTAAATAGTATAAACTTTTGTATACCTTTAGACACTGAGGTGCCTTATTTTCTTTTGTTAGTCCTGGATGAAGAGGTAACAAGGGGCGTTCAGTGCTACCGGGCATAATGTAGTCAGGGGGCGTGCAGTCCACACTTTCTGGACGTGATTTCTTTTTTTCTAAAAATTATCAAATATGCTGTAATGACTATAACTAACTACAATGTATTGTATTAAAACCTCTGTATATGATAATTTACCTAGTATATCGCCTTGCGTGATTATGTTCAGAAACGCTAAGGAACTGCATTCTTGACCAGCGTATGCATCTACGTAATCGATAGATTTGAGAAGATCACGCACATGACGGACGTGGATTCTTGCCTCACGCATTGTGTATGGTTCCTCAACAACCTAAAATGTATATAAAAAAGAAACTTTGAAAAAGTTTATTGTTGTGATCATTACTATTTCTAAAAGAAATGCGTTCTAGATACATTTAAAAAAAATTTAACCACTACTCACTTTAATCACTGACCCCTCTTTTAGACCTTCGATGTTCTTTAATTCTGCAAAATTATCAAGAGTCACTCCATCTAATTGTAGGGAAAAACATGTTCTATGGCATGTATCCTCGCGATCCATAAGTACTTGGTGAATTTCCTGAACCAACTCCATACTGGAAACCTGTAAAAATTTTGTTAACGTCAAAAATTCAACAATTATTAATCGATTACTATTTGTAATAGCATTAAAGTTTTAAAAATACCTGTATGTCCAATGGTTCTGCTCCAGGACTTACAATCTTGACTGTGAAGCCTAAGTCTTGTATAAATACTACCTCAGCGTCTCTTTTCTTTTCTTCCCCATCCTCTTTAGGTGAGGATTCTTTGTCTTTGTCTCCATTTACTAATATAGCTATTTCACCATTAACCTTTTCTGATTCATTTTCCGTACTTTTACATATGTGCTCTTCTATTTTTTTATTGTTATTAATCGGTTCGCCCGTAATCTTCTTTTCGGCACTATTTCCAGAATTTTTGTCTAAAGCTGTTACTTTTTTGCTAACTTTCTTTTTTTCATTTATTTGCTTTCCTTCAACTCCTTTCTCTGTAGCACTGTTTGATGAAAGTACATAAATTCCCTCATCGGATTTACTAAATTTTGTATCATCAGATTTATTGGACTTTGTATCATTAGAATCACTAACAATTCCATTTGTAACTAATTTGGCATTATTACTACTATCACAATCATTTTCTTTTTTGGGATCTCCATTAAGAATATTTTCATTGGAGATATCTGTGCCATTTAAAGTGGTTTCTTTGGTTTTATTGTTTTTACTTTCATCAAGTTTCAATGCCATTTTCTCTCTGTTAACTTTTGCCATAACACCGTTAGGTTTAATCTGTTGTAGCTTGTCGGTGTTTATTTTCTGTTTTTGGGGCTCTAAAAACGAAAACATAAAAATAAAAAAAAAGTAAAACGATCCTGATTACCTCTAGAAGGTATAAGAATGAATTTAGAATGAATAATGTACCGGCATTTGAAGTAAAATGCGGTGGCGTGGTATTAGTTTGTGGCGAGGGAACCTTGCGCGCGGCGGCCGCGTATGAGACGCGCGGAGGGGACGGTGCTGATACGCCGCCGCCGCCTTCATCATCAGCGCGCCCATTTGGCGTACTCGCATGACCGTTGCTACAGCCAACGACTTTAACACCTATTTCCTTTTTCATTTTCAATTGTTGCTTGCTCTCCACTTTATCGACTAAACGAACAATGCAAATAAACAAATTATTATTTGATTATTTGAAAACTTACATCAAGTCACTCTACATTTATCGTTATAATTAGGTGACGAAATTTCTATAGAGGAAATAATCTAAAGCAGAATATACACAGATAACTCATTCCTATTGGTAAAATTATACTTTTCTTTCTTTGAAAACTTCTGGACATTCAAGATTTCTAAGTTAATAGTTTTTTGAACAATGCTATTTACGTACCATATAAACAAATCAAAACTATTTAAAAATGCCTCAAGAAAACAGGTAAATTGGTCGAATGTATTAAAGTTCAATACAATAAATATTTATAGTTGGTTTTTAATAGAGTTAGTCTCGGCAGAGCAGTTGGTAACGTGCGATGAGCGGGGAGCGTCAGAGTTTGGGCGCGACATCTCGTCCCGTGACTGACAGACACGTGGTTTCAGCTGGCGCCTCGCCAACTATCTCCAGCAGAGAGTCAATAATAGATGGCAACGGGATGCCGCCAACAATAGACGCCATCTACCACATCTCCACTACAGTCATTAGCTTTTCTAACCATGTACCAAATATTAGAAACTTCAAATATACTAACGGTTGGTATTTTTTTTAAGATTTCATTCACAATCCCATAAACATATTAACTTTATTACTTTATTTCACTGTTCTGTTAAGTTTTCTTTATATGATAACAAGAACCATTTTTTGTTGTAATTGTGTATATTATGATACTAGTGCTTATTTTACAGCGATCCATTTGTTATAAAAGAATGTAACGATGGTTACTCGTCGTCATTAGACTCCTAATATATGCATATAGATGAAAAATTTATATAGCCTAATAGCATCAGTAAAGAAAACTCCAAAGCAAGGGAAGATAAACCTTATCGCAGGTAATATTTGATTTTGTCATCGTCACAAGCAGATAATGTAGGTACGTCTCTAGATATTAAATCAAAGTGATAACGAGCCGTTGACACAATTTTTTCATTGCGATAAGAAGGTAACAGCTTGAATTTATTTTTAAACCTAAGTTCATATGAAGTATCTTAAGAAAATATTGTGGAGTATAATATAATAATTTTAGTTTGTGGGACATTTTAAAACTAATTCTGCATTGTGAGAATATAGTTTGATTATAGTCGGATGTTAATATTGAGTTCTTTCAATATCATGAAATAAATATACGAGGCTTATAGAAATTGAATACTTTAAAAAACAATTAATGATGTAAAAATTTATAAAAAAATAAAGCTTACTTTGTAAAATTTCTATATACTTTTTCTAAGGTGAGAATACAATGAAATCAGAAAAAAAGATTTAAATTACAGATAAAACGGTTTGTTACAAAACGCATGAGAAGTGACGGGGTCGATTTATGAATTATGCAGAGAATCGAGCGAGCGTCGCAGACGGTTGATGTAGATGAATAACTAACTTTTACTTACGGATTACTATAAGTTTCCCTTGAACTTATTATGTTAAAGTAAGTTACACACGCATATATTAATTCAATGGAAATGGATGACACGAATATTGATTTAACGAATGGCATCTTATAACGTTGACATTTGTGATACATACAATGAACATTCAATTTCCGATGTATAACGTCATCAAGCATTAACTTCTTTTTAATACATTTATATTATTAATGATATAGGTCATAAACAGAAATTTTAAAAAGAAAGTGCCACTTTTTATCTTTATATGGTTTGATGCATAATAACTTCTATAAAAGGGATTAAAAATTATTATTGCATATACCCTTAGCGAAGTTTGTTGTTAAGTTTTAAATGATCCTTAATAAGTTTAGTCTCTCGTCAATTTTTACGTGTGTCAAGGCAATAAACAGAATCTTAAAGAATTTTTACTACATCGCTTATTTATCATCCACGAATTACATAGATTTATGTATTTTTTATGATTAAGATCAGTTTCAAGATAAATACAAACCAGAATTATATAACATTAACATAAATTAATTAAATATCATGAATTATAAAAAACAAAGTTTTTTTTATGAAGCGATTATATTATGAAGGTATTATTATCCGTGTTGAACGTGGTAATGAGCAAATTAAATATTTACTACCTACGTGCAAAGTGCAGAGGATATAATTATCATTAATTTAAATATTTTCTTAAGGTTACTAAGAGTAATTATTTTTTTTAATATTCAGTACATTTTATTACTTAAACAAGAACTTTTGCTGTTAAATGCTGTGGTAGTCTGTGTGTAAAGCGCACTCAGTCTAGTAACAACACATTCATTATTATCTTGAAAACTACCAACGTCAGATTTGAACAGAAACACTCATAGCTGGGAATTTTTTTACCACTTTTTTAACCATTTCATAGCAGATATTTTTACTCAAAGTCGTCGGTAATAGATATTAGTCTTTTTTAACACCACAGTGACACAAATCGAAAAGAAACTAAATACACTCTTTTTAAAACTAAAGTTAAATATACTTAGTAGTAAAATTGTTAAATTTCTGTTACTGTATTATCTGGAAGTCTTGCAAAAATGTAAAAATATAGTATCACAGTGAGGATTAGTGTCTTAGAAGAGGTTGCTGCAGTCGACATGGTAACAGTTCTATATTGTTGCGCAACTGCACTGCGATCGGTTGACCGGCGCACGGTTCGCTGGTCCAAGTTTCATGTAAATTCACCCAGACACTAATGTTTTGGTTAGACGGTTTCATTTACCATTCCAACGGAACATTCCGAAGAAAAAAACTGCGAGTTTACAATCATTAATCAGAAAAAAACATCGATTAAATTGTTTTGTCTTGATTTACCATTAAAATGACGTGACATATTTTATGTATGATTCACAAAGAAAAAAATTCTTGATTATATGTAATGATCACTGGCTGGTAGGTGTTCAACACACAACTCCGTATTCACGGACTAGTTAAGATAGAGCTAAAGTAAACCCTTTCATTAGCCTTCGAGTGGGGGTTCTTATCTTTCAAGAAGTGAACCCGCGTGAGACAATATAAGCGTTGTGGCTCCATATTTTCCATAGCTTAGCAATGGAGCTAAGAAGGATTTGGCCCATCCATGAGCCGTGCTAAACCAAAGTAGAGAAGATAACCGATGTGTTCTGTAGGAAATTTTAAAGAGACCGTCCAAATCAATGCCAGCATAATAACATTACTGTCTTTCGGTTTAAGTGCCTGACTGCAAATTATTATTTAAAAAGTACATTTAATACCTTATTTTTTAACAAAACCACCGTAATTTTATTCAATATTTTATTAAATACTAGCGCCATATTGTATGATTTACCAAAAGCAGAACATTTCGCTTGTCTCGTTGCTTTGCAGAATAAAAAATATTTCTTTCTATCGATTACGTTTTTAACCCGAACTATTCATAATGTAACATTGTAAAGTATTTTGGCAATTTAATAGCATTTGTGCATGCAGTGCGTTAGGAGAGAAACTAACAATTAAAATATCCGCACACATTGAAACATCCGTTGACGGCTCGTAAAACAAATTTGACCTGGCCTAGTCCCTTATCCTATCTATGCAATTAACTAAAATTGAACAGGCTACTATTAAAAACAAAATAAAGGCGTTTACTTGCATATTATGAATGCTAACAATTTTTATGGCAAAGAAGACAAAATTGGCATATTAATTTAATTTCACAAGTTTTTTCAAAATTTTTTTTTTTTACTGACTTGATGAGTTATAGATTTTTTAATATTACTAAAATTTAAATAATCATATTTTCCTTTTAAAATAAACGAAGGTTGCCGACTATTTCAATCCTAATATCTTCATCGTATACTTTATACATAAGACATTACTAAACAGTAATTTTACTTTTAACTTAAATGGGTTATTTCAGCTATTTAATATCTAATAAACGAATCAAGAACGACTGGGTCGTCATATGACAATTTTTTAGTTTCGCATATCCATGTTTTAATATAATTTAATAAAAAATCTGGTTTCAATCTTTAATAAAGTATCTCAGCAAATATAAAAGTTTGACAAAGAATAAAAACAAGTATTTTACATTACTTAAGAGGCTAACACAAAGGAGCAATTAATTGTAAGTTTTATAACGTAATCGTTTATATATAAAAGTCTACTATCTATCTTCAGCAAAAGGTTGAGAGTAGGTTAAAATAATGAATAATTAAGGATAAATTATTAACAGCGTAGACAATTTCAGGGTCGAAATGGATTAAAAATGGTATATTATTTAGATACTAAAGTATAGATTTCATCCGTGAGTGCAAGTAGAGTAATAAGTTTGCAGCAATGACCTAAGAAACTAATACACGAATATCAACTGAAAAACTTGAAGTAATGACACTGGTCATACAAAGTTTGACAATTCCATAAATTTGTAAATCACGACAACCATATTCCGTTACTCGAGAAAATTAAACCGACACAGCCAATAAGTAAAATAAACATTAACGACGTAGCCACCAGTCAAAGAATGTAACGTACAAACACATCTTCACTGAAAATGAAACTAAATATATATTTATATAGATTTACGTTGTAAAACAAGTAAATTGGTAACCTATTTTATTTCACGAATTGACAAGAAGAAAGAAGCGTTGACTTGATAGTAAGTTAAACGTCTGCCCATAATAATGTGACGCTAGTTAGATGTACAAACCACATTACGCTTGTCGCATTAAGACTTAAGATATTTTCTGTTAACCCAGTCATTTCACTAGCTACAACGCCTTTACACTGGAACACAGTAATGTTTGCATACTATTTGGCGGCAAAAACAGGAACTGCTGTAGTACCTAGACGAATTCCGGCTATAAGAGACTTGCCATCAGTAGATATAAAAGTATAAGTTTACCATATCAGTAAGAACTGAAAAAGAACTACTATAAATTATTGTTCAAATTATATGAAACTAAAAAAAATATTCGATTATTAGTAAGAAACTAACGGTCATAACAATAAGACAGGCAAACTATAAGTATAAAATTTTCTTACAAGTGATCATCTTAATGAAGTAAATGAATGATACTATTTCCTTGATCTCCCCACACGATGTCATTTAAAAGGCAAACATAGTGCATAACACTATACTTTTAGTATACTGATTTATTTATGCTCTTGTCTGCTTTATTTATTGCTTCTACTAAATAAATAGTTTTTCGAGTAAGTGTTAAAACATTAACAAATCGCCACGTTAACTCGTTTCTTGAGGATCGTTGCGTTATCTACATTTCGTGATGAATATGTGTGTAGCCGATTGCTTTTTCGTTTTAAGTAACCTAATTTTTATCTCTTGACCGCCGTCAAAGTTACTTAACGGACAATAACCATGTCGTTACTCTGGTGAAATCAGCTAAATTCAAATTCAAACAAGTATAACGGTGTAACATGCAAGCGCACACAATCGTACTTGTACAAATGCTTGGATTCTTAACTCTGAAAACTTAAATCGTTATATACAATAAAAGCTTAATGTTCGATGTGAAAATATTCAGCAGAGGACGTCTATCTGCTGATGGTATTAATGCTTCTTAAAAATCAAGAGATCCTATATTTTGAAATTGAGTGAAATATAAAAATATTACCGTTATAACAAATATATGTATAACAAACAATAATAACACCAGGCCGATCTTAAATGCACCACAAGCATGTGTTACTAGCTAAAGGATAATGTATCTTCCGTGTCCAAATGACTATGTTATCGGTAAGTGTTTAAACACTGTCAATGATCAATCAAAGCCGTCAGACTTTGTAGATTTTTTCTTTAAAATATGTATGTTACAAACTGTTTACGTTTCCACGCTAAAACTAGGTTAAAATATATGTCCTTATTTAAAATCTTGTACGTTCGTAAAAGAAGTCTTTAGCGTTATATATAACTACATAAGACTTAGACAAATACGATTGACGTCTTACCTACATTGCTTGTAGATTTTATGTTAATTGTAAATACTTTTATTAAGGCAGTAATAATTATTTTTTTTAAATTGATCCAATTATCAAGTTACAACTGGGTACATAGGTTTTATTCCGAAACTTTCCTATTAAAATGTTTACGGATATATACGGTCTTAAACAGTTTAAACCATCCATTTTTTCGGTTTAGAAAATATGAATTAATGTAACGCATAATTTCCACCTTTAGGAGACGTTTATCATGATACAACAATACTTTTTAAAACGGAGAATAGACAACCATTAGTAACTAATATTGAATATACACGACCCCTCTAAGCTTTGCATATATTTCAATATTTAACAGTCACATTAGTTAATAAGAGACAAGCATACAAAAAAGCAAACAATATATAAGTAAAGAACTGCGCGACCGCGTACTTATCTTTCTTCTCTCGTTCTTTTAACCTAAATACGGAGTGAAGATATTTCAAACTTAGAGCTTAAACTTTGTAACAATATCCATGTTACATTATAACATAATGAATATGATTACAATGTGATTCTTTTTTTACCTTACATTTAAAATGAGCTGATCTATTTGGGGGGGCGATGTTACTCGCGTCCGTAGGAATTACCTGAATTATGACTACCCTACACGTGTCCCCTGGGTGGTGCCAAACGAGTAACAAACTTCTGGTGGTAAGCTTCGGCTGACGGTTCACGTTACCACCCATTGGGCAAAG
>DWGN01000275.1:0-10672 GCA_018247655.1 Euryades corethrus
GGCGAGCGCTCCGTGGAGTGACTGGGCTCAAGGGCTCCCGAGGGGGAGCCTCGGCTTGGGCTGTCACTTCTGACGCGAATTAATAGTATTTCAATCTAAAATAGTTAGGTTGTTGAATCACCAGCATACCTTTAATATTACCTTTTTTGTATTATTTAGTTTATCTCTCCATTCGCCCTCGGGCAAAAATCGTGGCCCTTCAAACCCGATTAGGGGAATTTCGCCAAATGGCTCCTCTGATATTTTTCATTTTATATTTTGTATATATGTATATGTTTATAATCTTGCCTAGCTCCGGGACCTGCTGTCTCGGAGCTATATATGCTGTATCCGAGCTCACTATCCGGGATCTGTCTCGGAGCTCACTATCCGTTTGAGCTGTATTATGCCGCGAAGGCAAACAGCTCAATTAAATATGTTAATATGTAGGCGAACAGCTCAATCAAATATGTTAATATGTATGTATTATTTAGTCCTTTTTGACAATTTCGATGTTGTTATAATTCTTTTCCTGAACTTTGACCATATAACGTGCCTTCACTCAATGTACGCATCAGTGTTTATCTGTAAGTGAAACTACGTTTTGCCTGTTGTCTGCATTAATCAATATTTATATACAAAAGAGACAAGAAACGTTTTGTCGACGGATCGTAATAAATAAATAGATAAAGCTCTCCTGCCGACGTCGCTAATGTCATCATTTTACGTGCATTACGTTCACACACTGGTGCAAATATGTGATAATATCGCTATTGAACAGTGCATAGGACAAGGTCGATACTGTTGTTTTAATGTATTCTTTACTTCTGTATCCGCCATTTAATCGCTTCGTCTTATTTTTTTATTTATTATCGCCACGTTAACTGCCGATAGGTGGCGCATCATGTATTGAATATATTAATACATTTATTTTATAAATCCGTCTGAGTAGACAACTCGGAGCTCTATTATATACATCCTATATACAGATAACTGTAGCATAAAAACATTGACCATACAAACATATTCATTTGATACTTTATACTTGAAACGCCAACAAACACGCTTTGAATGTATATATGTGTGTCTCTTTGTTATAGGCAATGGATGAACACAACCATCTATAGCAAATGCCTATATAAAAAGAAACATCTTTACTCTATCAAATATATGTGAATTATAATGACTTATTTTATTAGATCTGTAAAGTGATGTTGATTTGCATTATATAGTGAAGAATTATGATTTTTTTTGTGTAAATTCTTTACTTTCCTTTAAATGATGTACAAGTAGTACAAGTTAAGTTGAATGTTATTATTATTAAATAATGATGTTGTTAAGGTTCTACAACAACTACTCGTCGTTCGTGCACGGCGGGCTGGACGCGCCGAACCGCGAGACGCTGCCGGTAGTCGGCCAGAAGCAGATACACAACCGCATCCAGCAGCTCAACTTCCGCGACTGCCATGCCAAGATCAGCCAGGTTGGTCTTTTGAGGATTTGCAGGTCCACGTTTCAGGTCGAATGGATTGCTATGATGTTGACTGTCTGATGTGCTTGAACTGTCTGTTTAGTCATTGTCCCGTCTGGTGACGGGAAAAGAATTTAATATCTGTCAATAGACGTGATTGATGATGATGATTATGAATTCATAAATAGAAGCAATATATAAATGGCTTACAAATCGCCAAAGTCTCATCGCACCCCTAACAAATACATATTTTCTACATACACAGAAATTGCTAAACACCGCAGCGCCTACTCCTGCCGCCAAATACTAATGTGCAAACATTACTATGTTCCGGCTTGAAGGGCGTTGTAGCTGGTAAAATTACTGGTCTCGCTCGTCTCGTTGCTTAATTTTATATAAAAAAAATTGATATTTGAACATACTTTATATTCATCGCGTCGAGTTGATATGATCCTTTTGTAATGAACCACAACCGGGAGGAATTAAGTTTTGTGATGAATTGAACAATATGAAGATAAAGTTTAAATAGGGCACAATTAGATTTCATTATATTATGTTTTAGTTTATTTTGCGCATTGCATTGGTATTCAGAATTTGATACCACAGTTATATATTGAATGTTAAATTGCTGCCTCGGCCTCTTAGTATATCGGGCACTGTTTGTGATACAGGTGGACTCGCAGGCCACTCTCGGCAATGGGGTGGTGGTGCAAGTGACCGGCGAGCTGTCCAACGGCGGTGCACCGATGCGCCGTTTCACCCAGACCTTCGTGCTGGCTGCGCAATCCCCCAAGAAGTATTACGTGCATAACGACATCTTCCGCTATCAGGTATGCATACTGAAGTTAAAGTGAATATACGCCAATTATATTAATTGATACTATTGTTAAAGACAGCTCCAGTGGCTTTAGGAAATGTTGATGTGTACTTTAGCGCCTGTTTGTTTATAAAAATTATTAGCCGGTCCCTGATAATTTTTGAAAACAACTGTTTATGCAGGACATAGTATTCTCGGATGAGGAAGGCGAAGGCTCCGGGCGGTCGGAGGGTGAGGAGGAGGAGGCGGGCACGGTGGCGGGCGGGTACTTCCCGCCGCCGTCGTTCCCCCCAGAGTTTCCCGCGCCGCCGGCTCCGCTCCCGCCCATGATGTCTCCGCCCGCACCGGCGCAGCCACCAGCGCAGGCACCGGCGCCTGCCCCCGCGCCGCATGTCAACGGGCACCCGCCTCAGATGGAGGACGCGCGCCATCTCGTGGCTGCCTTGCAAGGTACACATACATTACCGCTCATTTGCTTTAATCATTTATCAGAACCCGACGGTGCCGACCTCAACAAAAATGTAATATTGTAATATTCAAGGAAATGATTTCGTTTTTACTGATCTCGCGAGTGGGTTTTAATTAATTTACAAGAGATCTTAACACATAATTTCTCTTGATTGTTATTCTCCTTCTAAATTATTATTGTTAATTATTAAACAAGCACTCGGGTTACCTTAATGCACATATTTCACGATGTTCGCAGCGACCTCTTTGACAGCGCCGGTTGAACGCGAGCCCGAAGCGGAACCGGAGCCCGCAGCAGTAGGCGCGCCTCAACCGCAGCCCGAGCCGGAGCCAGAGCGCGAGCCCACGCCGCCGCCACAGCTCGGTACTCAAACATAATATTAAACTTAATCTAAGCTTTGCAACTTCAAATACTTTTAAAATAATTTTTACTATTAATTTTTTAACATTTCTTGAAGTTTTGTTTTTTTTTTTTAACTTTGTAATTCTCCCATACCTTTTTTGTTAATAATAGTAGGCGAGTTTAGAAATATTATTCGCACATGTTTATAAGATGAAGTTAATTAATTGGTTTTCAAAACCTTTTAGTTTGAGTTAGTTATTTTACGTCATTTTAACCATTTCCAAATGTCATTGATTGTGTTATAGCGGCACCGGAACCGAAAACTTACGCTAACCTGCTCAAATCTGGGTCGGGCGGTGCGATGACTCGAATCTCACCACCAGCGCCCGCACCGGTGGCGAGCAGCGCATTGGGGCCCGCACCCTCCGCCGCGCCCGCCGCCATGCCCGCCGCAGCCGCCGCGCCCGCACCACACGACCAGCGCCCGCGCCCGCCGCGCGTGCAGCAGACACCAGGTATGTTCATTTTTTTTTAATATAGTCTATGACTTGGATGCGAGTCCTTTAAGCCAAGGTATGTTCATTGTTCCAGATGATTTAACAGTTACGTACTTTATATTTGTATATAAATATTGTTCGGTATAGTTTGAACCTGTTCATTAATTAGTTACATTATATCAGTAGGTTACACAAAACTTCAATTCGCGCATTCCATCGGTGGGTATGTAGTAGTAGGATTCTCTTAAGATAAAAAACGATCACGGGCTAGAGCGGAGTGCGTAGTGTGATTTGAGTCGTTAGGGCGCAGTTTGCTAAGAGCTGACTTGACTGAACGACAACTCGATGAGGTCCAGTAAACGACGGTCTTGTCAGCAAACGGTAATTGTTATATTTCGTAACGCAATACGCAGTTTTCGGTGAACGCCGTGCCAGGAGCCTCTGAACCCGTTTAAAGAAAGAAGAATAAAGATAAATATGTGTAATATTTACAGTAAACCTTGTGTTCCGTACACGTATCGTTGCATGTAATCACTAATAGATTGTCGTTGCGTTGCAGCGGAGGGCGGGCGGCGCTACTCGGACTCGCAGCAGCTGTTCCTGGGCAACCTGCCGCATTCGGCGACGGAGGAGGAGCTGCGCGCGCTGTTCGCGCGCTTCGGGCCGGTCGCCGAGCTGCGCGTGCACAGCAAGCCGGCCGCGCCCGGCGCCCCGCGGCACCCCAACTACGGCTTCATTACGTACGAGAGCGCGCAGGCCGCGCACGACTGCCTCAACGCGGCGGTAAGTTCACCTCTTTTTTTTTATTTGATATTAAGCAACGAGACGAGCGAGACGTTCACCTGATGGTAAGTGATACGGCTGCCCATATTAATGTGGCGCTAGTTAGGATGGTACGTACAGCACCACATTGTGCTCGTCACCTAGACAAATAAGATGTTGAGTGTCGTTACCCCAGTAATTTCACTAGCTACAACGCCTTTCAAGCCGGAACACAGTAATGTTTGTACATTACTATTTAGCGGCAGATATAGGCGCTGCAGTGGTGCCTACCTGGACGGTCTCTGGCAACTGAGACCTGCTATCAGTAAACTGTAACAATATTACTGGGATTCATTACATTATTTACCAAAACATGGTTAGAGGATGAGTGTAATGTAATGATTTGAATGTTGTTGTGTTTCTTCCTAAGCGATAAATGATGATGCACCCTGTTTAGTCTAAACAGCGGTTACCGTTGCTTATGCCCGCAGCCACTGTACTTCCCGGCGGACAATCCGGAAGGCGTGAAGCTGAACGTGGAAGAGAAGAAGGCGCGGGGACGCGAGCCGCCGCGCCGCCGGCCGCTGTCGTCGCACCGCGCCGCGTTCCAGCGGCAGCCGTTCCGCCGCTAGCGCGCCCCGAGCGCCCCGCACACCCCACACTCAGCTCACGTCCCAGGTTCAATTTCGATGTTGATTTGTAATTATTTTTAAGTTACTTTGCGTAATTTTATAGTTTTTAATTTTTAGGTTACTTCCGTACGACGATACTTTGACTAATCGTATTCCTTTGGTTTATTTAATTAATATTATTGTACTGCATACACGTCAGTAATGCCGGCAGGTAGGCGGCGGCGCGCGGGCCCCATCGCTTCGCAACCCGCTTCTCATTCCCTTTAACTAGTGTTTGTATAGTAAATTAATGTTTCCTTCCGGTCCCCCGGACCGCCCGCTACTTCCGGACCTTTTTGTTCCTAACAAAGACCACGGGATACGTTCATGGCTGTCGCGAACTTGTCTCAGCAAAGGCCTACACTTATATTCTGTAATAATGTAAAGACTTATAATTTTACGTTTTAATAAACTAAAAACTGTAAAGAGTGTTTATATTGGATCCATTCGGTCGGCGTCTGCCTGATCTGGTCTCGTTAGAGTTTAAATGTTGATGATCTCGTGAACTCACAGGCCATATTTGCGTGTTTCAATACCGTACTAACTGATATGCTTTTAATAAAAAAAGAAACATGGAATGTTACCCAGAAGGGCAGTAAAACTTGTCTTGAGGTTTTAATCTTGATTTGAGATCACCCGAATAACACATTACCGAAAATGTTCTGATTTATGTCTATATCGTATTATCATAAGACAAATGGTCTTTACTTGATTGGTACATTAGGTGACTTTATTGGAAGGATTTATTTCATTCAAAAGGATCGGTTATGAATACAATATATGTGATTACTGTTTCTATCACTTGTGTTTACATTAATATGCACCATTAAAATGTACTAAGTTGGCAGTATGTCCAGGACAAAAATAGATTACCCTCCAATGAAATAGAAAATATATTATATATTGTGTACAGTAAATGCGCACAATCGTTATCGCCTCCTAAAATAATTGTAACACTTTAAAATCCGGAAATTTCTTTAACGACTTAGCTACTCATGCAGATTTGATAAAAACACATTGTTTATCAACACTGAAACGTGTGTTTTCTGTTAGCTGTATATGAGTGCTCCTCTGTTCTAAAATAAATAAGGTGTAAAATGAGTATTATATCGTTTCGATTATATATAGAGTAAAAACTATTACACTTTATAAATAATTAACACATTATATAGAACATGATAGTTAATAAAGTAACTTGTCCTCGGCCACTGCAGGCTGCGCGCACCTCCCTGCTCGGTCTTAAAACTTGTACAAGTTTTTATTTTTGTACATTTTATTCGTTGCTTGAATGCTATAAATGATAAAGTTTCTAAACGATTTAGTTAAACGCAAAGTTATTGAAAAGAGTTCACTAAAACGGCAACATTCTGCAAAATATCATCTCAATGTGAATCGTGATTTCTGTCTGATTTTTGAAAGGAATTGAAAGTCAGTCAAAATAATGTTTGAGAAAACTAGTCTTAATATATGTATGTACAGTATCCTGTAGCTGCGTAGTGGTCCTTTTTGTTCATGTCCGTGCTACAGCAGGAGCAGCACATCGCGAACCCTTTTTATTTGTACGTCTTGCCAACAGCCCGAGATGTAGTTCCTCGTTTGAACCCGTCGTTCTGTGCCGGATCAGGTTTCATACTTAAATATGAAAAACTACATTTAATTTCGTAACCGCATGGTTTTTAATTCTTTAAAATTAAATTGCAGTCAGGGCCCATCCACAGTCCCGCCGCGCGCCGCCTGTTCCCTACCACCGTACCTCATATTTATTTCTCATTAACACAAAACTTACTAAACACTAGCATTAGTCAACGTTAATCTGAGTTTGTCTAATCTACATTTATTCGTTTGTAACAACGCCCAAAAGTCGAACAATATGAGTAATACACTCACATTCAAAATAAGACTACACATAATACATGATTCTACATTCGCTATTAATCTAATCTTATTCCCTTTTGTTGTTGAAACGATGCATTATAATAGAAATTGTAGAAATACAAAATATATAAATGAAATGTAGATAGCTCCGCGGTATTGTTGCGGGGTACCGTGTCCTGTAGTTGTGCTGTGCGTGTTTGTGCATGTTTGTGCCGAAGTCCGGCGCAGGGACAGTGAGGTCGCGACACGCAGTGAGTTTTGCATAAAAGTAATTGTGAAATCGGTGTCCGGATAAAGAGATTACCGTTGTTTATAAATATAATATTGTTTTTATATGATTTTTTATAAGGAGTTCAATTAATGATTGCACACAAAAATGTGGGAAAGCAGTAGGGGCGCCATTTCACTGCGTGTCCGGCGGCTGCCCCCAGAGCTGTTGTCGTGACGTCCACTAAATAGAGTTCCCTGATAAAACTTACTTCGTTCTCCGATGTTACTTAAATCATACTTACATATTGGTAACATCGGAACTTTGACATTAGGTTGTCTGCGTGTGGCCTGCGGTGCGTCGACCCGCGCGACTCCTTCGGCATCGGCACCCCGCATTCGGCATCGCCTCGGACAAATCTCTCCATAGATAAATTGATCGATATGCTTCCAAAACTTTAGAAAGTTGCTGCTGTTGCAATCCGACACATACTAGAAATTTTAAAAAGAGCTATTAAATACAGATAAACTTAACAATTAAGCGATATCTCATATATTGTCACCGCAGCAATTAATTTCTGGACGATTTGGTGTGGCGCGTCGAATGCGGCCGGTTTATTATAATTGTAGTGTTAATAATATGTGGTACTTTGATTCTTGCGGCGTACTACGCATTCAATCCGATTCAGTCATTACATTCACATTACAAACGTACTCTCAATTCAATACAAAACAAGCCTTAATATTTTTTTTAGAAATAATATTAAAACATAAACTGCTTTTTTCAAATATTTAATAGTAACTGAATTGGAGTGGGAGGCGTTGTATAATTTATGGTTACGTTAACTTATAAACTAAACTTAAATCTGTTTGAGGACCCAATGAATCGCGAAACACTAACAACGTTTCCAAGCGCAGGTTATTCCGGCTGTTGATCTAGTCCCCGCTCTGCCGGCATGATACCAACGGGCTCTGCGCAGCTCCCGTTGCCGCTAAATTACTTGTACTTATTGTAAATACACGCCGGCGCACTGCCCCCTGCCCCCCAGGGTGCTCCTTTATCCAGGTTTCTATTTCCATAACATTATTGAGAATATGTACTACAGTAATACCCCGCTTTATGCGACCTCATTATACACGAATTTCAGTTAACGCGATTTTTTTTTGGAAAAATTCGCGTATAACGCGCGGTATAGGTCGCGTAAAGCGGGGTATTACTGTACATTAAATCTTATTGTAACGAAAAAATTCGCAATAATACATTTGGCAACATTTGTATAATGTATGTATTTTGAATAAAACATAACCACGGTAGTGCACTACGCTCTTTACTTTGTTCTCCAGTCTCTATCTTCTATTAACTTACAATAAAAAATTGTTAGAAAAGTTATGTTGTTAATGTTAAGTTGCTAACCACCACTTCCCCCTTATTTTTGATAAATTTTAAATATGTTTCTATCCGTTTTAGTGCATAACCGTATGAATTGTATACCAACACTTGCCGTTACTGTATCAAATCGTTTACGTGAAATGTATTTAATGTGTTACTGCTGCGCCCGTTGGGTTCTTTTTGTCTGAAAGCCAACCGACTCCTCCGCACCAGTCATCCATCTGTAAGCAAAGTTCAGACCCCGTCTCCGGCCGATGTTCTCGATTCATTTAGCGAAATGTATAATTTTTGTACGTATCGAAATAGTTTTGTTACCGCGGGGTCTAAAGTTTGTCTGGGACGATTTTGTTTTTGGATAAATTTTCGTCAAGCAACGGGCGGAGCCGTCGCGTACCGCCCTCCGCGCCCGATCACGGGGGCCCGCGGCGGCGCTCGCCTGCTGCCCTCTATAATAGAGATTTACTTTTTATAAACTGCTGTTTTATTTTCTCACTTCCCTTCCACCTTACTACTCATGGATCACAATAAGAAGAAAAATTGATATGTCTATTGATATTCTTATCATATCAGAAAATTCGTATCAACATGTTGTGTTGTTGTACACTGTACTTCGCATGCGAAGACGAAAGGCTAGCTTTTACAAAAGAGTTAGTAAAGTAGTTTTAGAGTGATTGTGAGATAATTTAACTACACTCTCCCACTGAGTCGGTTTGTTAACCAAATGGTATTGCCGACTCGTGAGGAGTTATGTTAAACTTTGTTTTACCTGATATTTTCCTAATTAAGTTATTAATGCGCAGTAATCTCAAATCAAAGATATATTGTACATTCGGTGTGAGAAAAATGTATGGTAAGGTTGCCGACACAAGTATCAGAGCAGTGTAACAACGGGCGAGTTGGTGTCCGTATGGAAGGAACATACGGTTTTAAGGTAGCAATATTTCTCGGTATTGCTTCTTTTCTTGTTTGTTCTATTTCACAAATAAAAAGCAAAAATTATTAAATTAGTAGAAACCAATAAACTACATTACTGTTTCAAAGTTATCAAGCGGTGAAAGCAGAACCTATTGGCAAGAGATACCATACACAAGATATTACAAATGCTGTGCTGGCCTATCCTTAATCCTGTTATCTATGATATATATCAACACGTATGTATATTACTTTTACTTGTAAGGAGCAGTGTTAAGACAAATTATTCCAACAACTATGGCGTCGGCTTCAGCATCCACATCTCAATTGACGTCACAGATGTCAGAATTCCTCAACCTGTGACTAGAAGACCTATGAAAAGAGCGAGACGTTTACCTGATCGCAAATGGTACACTCGCCTAGAACAGTGTGTATATAGTGGCAGTAGATAAGAAGGTATACACAGCACCACATTGCTCTATTTACCTTGATACAAGATGTTCAGTTTCGGTATCCTAGTAATTTCACTAGCTACAACGACCTTCAAACTGGAACACAGTCATGTTTGAACACGACTGTTTGGCGGAAGAAATAGGAGGTGTGGTGGTACCCACCTATACGGTTTGAAGCAGCAGAGACACTTGACTGTCTCTGATGTAAGTTTAAATACATTGAATGAAACTTGATCCAGAGAATAAAAGTAAGCAGAGGAAGCAATGAAAGGTGCCTGCTGAACAGAATTAACAAAGGATAGATCCAGTTTTTGCGCTGACGCATTCGAATTGACAGTGCTTTCTTATCGGAGACGTTCCTGTGGGTGCTGGCCACTACAAAGCTTCCGTGAGACGAGCTGTTTAAGTATAGCGTCTAAGAAGATGTTTGAAGTAGATTTAGCAATCCTTTCCAACCTTTTCGTGGTAAGCCCTACCTTCGTTTTCTTATACTCTCTTATGTAACGTACCTAATTATTAATACATTGAATTGTTTACTTGAGTAATACGTACTATAAGTTTAAAAATTTGCTTTTCTTATTAAATTTGTCACCTGAATATCATTTCAATGGCCCAGAGCGAAAGGTTTAAATTCAGTCATGTACAATTTCATATTGCCCACCTAAACAATCAAACTGTCCCTCTCTGGGGACGTGGGCGGCACGTTGGGAGACGCTGCTGTAATAGTTTTTTTTTTAATTTCGGGGGTTAGCGCTTGACCGCAATCCCACCTGATGTTAAGTGGTGATGTGGTCTGTGGTGGTAGGGCGCACTAACCCAGTAATAGCC
>DWGN01000276.1:0-10667 GCA_018247655.1 Euryades corethrus
TAAATATTTTATTTATTCTAATTTGTAGAGTTAATTCACGTGTAATCAATAAATTAAATCAATAATGATTTACTTCCGTTTGTAAAATACACCGACGCCAGAGGGCGCTTTCACAACGCGATGGAAAACAATATGGCGAATTACGCGTAAATGAACATACTGGTTTTTCTGTGTTAAATATTAGCGCGGTGTGGAACGCGCGGTGTGGAACGCGCAGTGTGGAACGCGCAGTGTGGAACGCGCAGTGTGGAACGCGCAGTGTGGAACGCGCGGTGTGGAACGCGCAGTGTGGAACGCGCGGTGTGGAACACCCGGCTAGTGCTTATATTTAGTAATATGTGCTAACTACCTATGGCTGAGCTACCTATACTCTTGGAATTGCCTAACAATCCTGGGGTGGCGCCGACATGTACTACGATGGTGGATAGCAGCAGCTGGAATAAATCCGAACAACTCCTCGGAAAACTCCATATGGGCATTTTATAGAGAATGCACGAATGTAGTTTAATTGAAATGTAAGTAGAATAAGTAAGTTGTTTCTTAACTAAGAATTATGGAGGCCATATTTGGCACTTCAATATAACATACTAAACTATAAGTCCTGCCATGGAGGATAATTAAAATCCAAGTGGTTTTTGGACAGACTTGCAGACAAGATCTAGTGAACTAAAGCACAAATCACGGTGCAAGACACCCGTCTGCACCTGTCGTTTTCTGTACCGCCAAGCCGCTGCTTGTGCAATTCCAAGGGTCACACGACGAATTATTGCGACAGTACTAAGCCAGCGGGAATTCAGCGACCTCTGCGATTCCTAGAGGACCATCGACGTCTCCTAAAGGTCCCAGAGGTCTCCCTTCTTTCTTCCCGCTCTGGGTTGCTGAAGGTTGACATTGTTTGACACCCTCTAGACCACCACAGTGTCGGCTTGAACAAAGCTATTTTTTCTTGTTTTTTGTTTATGCATCTTTCCTCCGGATAAGTTGGAGTTGGGATCTTATATTTATTTATTTTTTAAGTGTTTTTTTCTATTGTATAATTTCGTTTTGAGTGTTGTGTTAATGTTTTACTTGTCCTTTTTTTTATTAGGTTTTAGTTATTTAAGTTATTTTAATTTATTCGATGCTTTTGTTAAGTTTTATTATTATTTTTGTATATATGTTTTTTAGCTCGAAAATGCCTGATTTTCGGGCCCAGTCCTATGAAGCTACCTTAGAACGTACGTGCGTAGGTAAAATTAATGATACATGTATTTTTCTTATAACGCGGGACGCAGATGTTTACGATCTATATGCCTACTAAAAGTTTTAAGCTCTTATTATAGATATATAGTTTAGTAGCATAATCGAAAAAAAATAGTAAAACATATGTCGATAAAAACAATTTAACGTTGGGCACGCTGCTAAAATACAGAATTTTACTTTCATAGCTAACTTAATATGGATACATACAGATATACAACAGAGATGAGAAAAAATACTTAATTAAATTTAATTTTGATTGGTTAAGGCGTTACTTTATTTTTTACGTTCAATTGTAACGAGATGATATAACAAACATTTTATGGCGTACTTATATATATATTATATGTAGAAAATAAGATTATGCACTGAACAAAGATTTCGAATTCCAGTCATTCAATCCTCCAAAATCCCTTTCATTGTTTATTTTAATTTGAGCAGATTTTTCATCTTCTCGTATATAAAGAACTAAGGGAATCAACTATAAGTGTAGTGGTAAGATTTTCAACAAATTCTAGCGGAATTGAACACATTCTGATTTTTCAGCGCCAAGGTCTCTGATATAAGGATTTATTGAACATCGAAGTCTCAGATAGCCGGTACTCAATAAAATACCTAACAGCTATAACATTTGTTATTTATACACATATGGCATACGTTCAGTTATAATATAATAAAGGCTATGCCTTTTTATTTAATGTGCATATTCCTTTCATCTCCCTGGTTTCTATTTGAGTATTTTAACATATAGAAAGAGCTCACGAACAATGGTCATCATTCAATAAAGATGGAACAGAAACTAATGCACCGTCCACTCAAATTAGGAAGTGTAATGGCGAAAACGTCGTCCGTGGAACCACCTTATATGTTAACTGTTTTTTTTTTTGCAATAATTTAATAGCAATGTACTGACTGACATGTTGATACGTTTACGATGATCTTATGTGCTCTCTTCTATTAGTTTAGCATTATTAAATTCAAACCAAACTAACCTTACAAACAAACGAACGGAGAGTATAAAATGTTTTCTTGCAGACTCTAAAAAATGGTTACTTAATTAATAGAAAAGAAAACAAGAATAATTTATTTTGCACCACTTTGTAATTTTTAAAATAACGCGGTACAAGATAAAATTTGTGAACTATCGCAACAAAAACATTTTTTTCCGTACTAAAGATTAAGAGACATGACAAATTTACTTAATTAGTATGGAATTTTTTATCGTAATTATTTTGGTCGTATAAGCGGAAGAATCTTAGTTTTATTAATGATTACTTAGTAAAATAAATGTACACAATAATATAGATTGAAAATTTTATTTCATTTTTACACAAGAAGAAAATTTTACATTTCATATACGAATTTTAATACATTTTAAAAGATATAATTAAATCTTATATATGGAAGTAAAACTTATTAAAAATTGTACGTAAACAGAATATTAAAATTATTTACATAACAATTAAAATTTTATAACATAAAATTAAAAATTATAAATAATTTGACCACAAAAAGTGGCATGTCCATTAATAAACTAAAACTACATGGCTTGTAAGCATCTATAGGTGTCATTATTAAGTAACTAATTGTCATTCGTAAGCGATAATGAATGATTAGTTATTTCATAACTTATATATAACTGGCCCAAGCGCCAGGATCATTATTTGTTCGCTTTTATTAATTTCTGCTCACTAAATCAATATAACATCTAAGATACACATACAGAGCTTTTCAGCAAGTCATAGATTCATCACAATAGCGCATAATATGCCTAGATTAATATATTTTTAATCGGAACATTAATAACAAAAATTATTACATATATATCAACAAATACACCAACATAGAAAGTACGTGCACGTGTTACCGCGCTAGTCAACATTAAAATTAAGTTAAATACACGTATACCTAATACACATTTATGGGTACATACAATTTGTCATGATCGAATATAATTCAATAATTGGGTTAATAATATTTATATACAAATATGCAATTCTATAATCTACAGACACATTACATACAGAGAAAATGTTATACACTATGTCTTGTTTATTTACGAATCCAATATAAGTACAGCTCCTCGGGTGTAATGAGCGGTGGCAGCATGTGGAGCGGCGGCGGGACCAGAGAGAGCGGCGCGAACGGCCCGTGTGACGCGTATGCCGAAAGAGGTGGGCGTGTCGCGATAGGGGCGATAGGCCCGTGCGACACCATGGGCGCTTGTGGCGATATGGGCCTGGGCGACACCATGGGCACCTGTGGCGAGAAGGGCCCGTGCGACACCATGGACGCTTGTGGCGAGATGGGCCTGGGCAACACCATGGGCGCTCGTGGCGAGATGGGCCTGGGCAACAACATGGGCCCCTGTGGAGAGATGGACCCATGCGACACCATGGGCGCGAGTGGCGAGATTGGCCGGTGCGACACCATAGGCGCCTGTGGCGAGATGGACCTGTGCGACACCATGGGCGCGTGCGGCACTAGTGGTGCGTGTGGCGAGATGGGCGCGAACGGCACTAGTGGCGAAATGGGCGCATGCGGCGCTAATGGCGAAATAGGCGCATGCGGCACTTGTGGCGCATGTGGAGAGATGTGCACATGCGGTACTAGTGGCGCGTGTGGTGAGATGGGCGCGTGCGGCGAAACAGACGCATGGTGCGCTATGGGAACGTGCAGCACTAGTGGCGAGAGCGGTGCGTCCGTCGCAATGGCCGCACGAGGTGTTACAAGTGTATGCGACACTAGTGGCACTTGCGGCGAGATGGGCACCCGCGGCGCCATGGGCGCACCCGGCGCTAGACCCGCAACAGATAGAGACGGCGCGGGAGGCGCCGGTGGCGAGGCTCAGAGCCACGAGTGGCGGTTGATAGCATCGTATGGCGGAGGGCGTACGCCAAGGGAGGCCGGGTACGCGGGCGAATATAGGCTCATGATTTGCGCGCCCGTCTGCCGCAACAGCTCCTCTTGATGACGTTGTAGATATTGTTGATATAAAGGCGAGGAGGTTTCAGCGCCCACGAAAGGATAACCACCGCGTACCTGTCCGTGCCCTATAAATGGGAATGTTCCGGTACTATGAGTTGAATTCTGGTGAGCCGGTTTAACAAGTTTTTCGGCACCGGCGTCCGCAGTATTTCTTCGTTGGTGTGCTACGGCAGCTGCCATATAGTTAGCTGCCATAAGTTGACTTGTACTGTTACGGAAATCTTCTATTGAAAATGCACTATTATCACCGTAAAGTGCTCCTCCGAGTGCCATGTTAGTGGTCGCGCCAAAGTTAAAGGCGCTCGCCGCAGGCATCATATTCTGTTTAACATTATTCAGCATATCAGTGTTGCAAGTAGGCGGATGATAGGCTTGACTTACTACGATTGGAGATTTATTTTCTACGGCCCTTTTTCTCTTAGTCTTTGATTTTGTTTCGACTTGAGCGCTTGCAACATTCGATGACGCCTTATATATGTTACTGTCTTTATTTGTGGGAGAAGCCTGTGAATATACACTTGGGGACGTACTGATGGGACTTACGTCAGAAGATAGACTTTTACTGTACATTGAAAATGCTTTGTCATGATATAATGATGCACCTGTGGTAGCAAAACTGGACAGATATATTTCATCATTTGTATAACGCTCTAACATTTGAGGTATATTCCTTAGACTTTCCAGCGATTTTGTAGGATGTGTACTGTACGATGTTTTATATGGTATTGATGAATCTTGGGGATGACTTTGTGATAGTTTTTCAGTTTTTTGCGATTTATTGATTGCATCAATGTTCTTGGTTTTGTAATCACCGTCACTATGCGCAGGCGGCAAGCTAATGTGGTCGTGCTTAAGCACACTGCGCGGGTTCGGTATACGTATTTCAGCCGACGAATTTTGGTGTGCTTCTTGCAATCGCTGAAGACTTGCTCTCGGCACGTTGTTGTACGAGTTGTACTGATGCTGTTGAAGATTCTTGTTGTAATTAATAGCAGCAGTGTTAGTAACGTTAACTTCAGTTTTAGACTTGTCCTCGCTGTTTGCATTGTATGTCGTTGAATAGTCTGACGGTATAATTTCACATTTACGGATTTGGTTAATAAGCTTCCAGTTCCCATAATCAATGGCT
The DNA here is from genome assembly GCA_018247655.1 of Euryades corethrus. Taxonomy (NCBI): domain Eukaryota; kingdom Metazoa; phylum Arthropoda; class Insecta; order Lepidoptera; family Papilionidae; genus Euryades; species Euryades corethrus. Next base: position 5,357 of record DWGN01000276.1, read on the forward strand.
GCACTAGAGGATGTCGGATTGCACGCGTAAAATTTTTTGTTTGCCATTTCAATGTCACAGAGAGAGAAACTGCTGGCATCATATTGACTGTGATGTGCGTGTGCAATATTTTGGTTAATTATCTCGCCCCCGAGTTGTCTGTCATGAGTGTGTGCTGGTGTCATGTTACTAACACCAACTCTCACTTTTCCTAAACTTTTATGTGTGGAATGATTGTTTATTCCAAGATTTAATGCGCTCGGTTTTGTGAAATCGATTACTTCACGTATTTCATTATCATTGCGTCGATCAAGTTCTGGATTCAGATAGCCCATGTTGACCATGTCTACTCTATCCTTTTTTAAAGCAACGTTAGACTTGTTGGATACCGCATGCATTTTGTTCCCCGCAATAACCTCACTGGTGTTATACATATTATCTTTGTTTTCAATAACATGCCTCTGAACGTAGTCTGCTGTATTTTTTTCCCTTAAACTACTCATTTTGGTAATCTCAGATTTTTCGCTTAAAGCTAAAGCAATATCGTTGACAGAGGTGGATGGTGCAGAAGTGTAAGTAAGGTGTGGTAAGTGGTGAGCAGGTTGCAATATTTTATGATCAGCTTTGGGAGGTAAGGGTATATCTTTGATTTCCACGATTTTTTTGGTTAGTTCTTCTGGTTCATTGTAACTGCGTTTTTTAACTGGGAAAAGTGTAGCTTTAGATTCAAAACTCTTTGCCGCCGTATTTGGTTCTACATTTGCAGTCACTGGGGATGCATCTGGACTTACTTGTGATTGAGCATAGTTTTTAGTGAGCATTTGTGAATACGGTGCCGTTGGCGGAGAGTATGGATTGTTATAAAGAGTTTGTTGATATGCTTCTGAACTTAACGGAGGGTAATCATCTTGATTCCGTAGTGGTTTACTCACGGTCGGTGATTTGGATGCGTCATAATAAGATGGAGTACTTTGTCCATATGCAGGGACCGGGCTTTTGTTATGATCGACGAAATAATTCGGAGTCGTAGATCCAATTCCACTATTAGAGGCATAGACGTATTGCGAATAAGGCGAATATGGCGATTGCGGCATTTCTCGAGGACTACTATTTTTTTCTGGGCTGCTCTTAACAGATGTCGTATCTTGATAGAAACCAGCTCTAACAGTACCATTGATAATTGGATATGATATCTTTTGGAAATCATCGTGTCTCGGCGATGCCGGGGATTGCAGAAGAGGAGAGTTGTGAGACATTTGATGCCGCGGCGAGTCAAGGTCCTGACTGAAGGACGATCGTTCAGATACAGAGCTGCCGGTGCTCGTACGCCGTTGCCTTGGTGTGGTTGACAAATGTGGAAGAGGACTCTCGCCGCCATCTTGTCCGGGCGTGTCTGCTCCCTTTGGTGAATCGACTTTCACGGAATTTCTAACGATACTATGTTTATTGCAAGTGCTACTTTTGTCTGACAGTTTCGTATCAGATTCATTGTTATCAGTTCTTTTCTTTGCTATTATGTTCGAGGTCGTAGCTTTCGGTGTCCCAAAAGCCTTAAACCAGGCGCTCAAATTTGGCGTGGCTTTTTCCTGGTTAGGCTTGATCGGTATCGTAGGTTCCGTTTCAACTTCAGCATCTTTTTTAGATGGTATTGGTTGCTTATCCTCCTTTTGAGGTTCACCCTTAGCTTCTTCAAATATCGCAAGTTTTGTTTCAGCAGCGCTAGTAATATCCATTTTTCTCGTATTTTCATCTCGGTCATCATCATTAGTAAAGTTATGATCATTGCCAAGAGTGAATTCTACCGCAGGCAGCACAGAACCTAGACTAAGTTTTGGGCTTGGCTCCTCAGTTTTAACCAAATCACGACTTTTTTTTAAAGGTCCAGAGGGAATAGAATCCTCAGCTTTCTCGGAACTTTTATTACCCATGTTTGTTAAAAGGTTCCCCTTACTCTTGCCGGGTTGCAACCTGTCGATAGTTAGTTGAATTTCCCTTCTTTTTCCAGGTTTTGGTTCCCTTGAAGATCGTCTTTTGCGTGTGACTTCTTTCTTTATTTGTATAGGTTTATCTCCTTGTGACGATTCATCATCTTGGCGACTAGTATCTGGATCTTCAGTAGAGATCGTTTGAGCAGGACTACGTGGCGGAGAGGTAGAGGTGCGAGCTTTTGGAGCGTCATCTAGCCATTTACTTATGTCTTTCACGGCCTGTTCCAAAGCTACTGTAGCTGATTGATTTCTAGCCGCGTTTTTCCTACCCCTTTTTTTGGGCGTTGGTTTTTCTTGTATAACTACCTCATCATCATCTGAATTATCGGGCTCGTCATCATCTTTAGAATCTTTGGTATACGTTTCTGAGTTTTTGTCAGCACTGCGCCGAGGCGAAAATAAAGCGTCTAACAGGGAAGTGTGTTTATATTTTTCATTTTTCGCTTTAAGTTTTTCTATTGTCTCCCTCAGTTTTTGATTTTTATCTTTTTCTGGGATACGCAAATTTTGCTTTTGTTTATCAACTGCTTTTTGTTTGTAGTCAAAAAGTGACTCCCAGGCATCTTTTGCAGCATGTCGTCGCCTTTCTTTGATTTTATCATATTTATCTTTATAAAAGTCTGGGTCTGTCAGTTGATCAGCCTCTTGCGCGTGCTGGTCTCGTCGACTACGCCTTCTTTGCTCTGTAGGGGAGGGTGTAGGTGAAGGAGTCGGTGTAGGCGTATGAATAGATGGCAAAGGACTCGCACTTCGACTTCTGTTAGAGCTCTCTAAAGATTCTCGCGACTCACATCTCTTCATTTCTTCTACTGGCTCTTCAAGTTCTTGATGCTTATTTTTTTTCTTTTTTGACCTTTTCCCTTCTCTGTCTTTATTTTTTGAATGTTTTAATTTTTTGCCGTGTCTGCTTTTGGACTCATGTTCAGATCTATGAGAACTTCTTTTATGATTTCTTGAATGTTTCCCATGTTTATGATGCCCCTTGCGTTTCTTTTTTACTTTGTCCTGTTTACTTTTATGAGATTCAGTGGGCTGACTTTCTTCCTGTTTTTCAGGTAATTCCTCTTCTTCATTTTCTTGTTCTATTTGGTCTGAACAACTAGATTTTGACTCACCTGTAATACAAAGACAAATACTAATTTATATAGTTAACATGTAATGGATATGTTAAAATTAAAAACTTTCTATGTCCTTAAATATTTATAATATAATTTTAATAAATATTGCTGTACCTGGGTCAGAACGAGATTTTCGTTTCTTTCTTTTCTGTGGAATTGGAGATTCATTACTTTTGAGTTTGTGCTTGCGTGGGGGAGTAGGTAGTTGGTATTCCACTGCGATTTCTTCATCAGACGACGAAACACGGTGTATATATTTTTCTGTGAGGCGATCAAAAGCTGCTTGGAGATTATCGACCATAACCGTGTACTCTGTTTAAAATAAACATAACAATAATTAACATGCGGTTCTCTAAATTAAAATATACGTATTAAAAAAGTATACACATATGTTTTTAACTTTTTGCTAACCATTGTCTTGTCCATTATATAAACGACAATTATTGACAATTAATTTGAAGTCTGCTTTGAACATGTTAAAGTCAGTGTAATATCCTGAATCAAGTCGCTCTTCCATCTTACGCAGATCCATTGGGCGCCTAATGACCGCGTAATAGTTGGGCGCGTACTCCTCCTCAACAGGGTCCATGAAAGGCCAGGCGTCATCGTGTGCACTAAGTTGTTCTAATACTTTATACATATCAATCTGAACATCTTCGTCAGTTTGACTAAATCTAAAAAAGAGTTACATTAGCTGTAACATTGCCGATCCATAGTGCATATTTAATTTATTAAGAAATATTTAAAACAAGATTAACAATCCTTACAAAGTTTAATGAATTGAATTTAAAATTAATAGGTATGAAAAAAAATTGTAAGTTATAATCATATGTTTGACAACTAACATTTGTGAGATTTTTAACTTCTTTCTAGTGCTGTTAACTGGCTCTACATTATCTGGAATGACAATTTGGCCTGTAGCGGATGCCAGTGAGTTATTGGTCTTCCTTCCAGTTCTCACGGGTGGATCTGGAGGACGTTCTTTCTTTTGTGCAGCTGTGGACTTTTTCGATGATCGTTTTTCTGACGCTTTTCCTTTTTTCGTAACTTTCTGAGGCATTTCTTCTTCACTCTCTGAGCTTTGGTCCGACGAATCTGACGATACCGACTTCGCTCTATAAAAGTATAACAGTTTCAAAAATACTTCAAACCTTGTGTATATATAAATAAATCTTAAATTAATCTTTTGTGTTAAGTGAACAAAGCAACTTTTTACAGAAAAAATATATCTTTTAAAAGATTATAAATCTTTAACTAAAGCCAGCGGTTTTTTTTAATATTTAATAAATATAAAGTATTTTTAGTAATTATATACTATTTATATGTTCGGAAATGATTCAATACTTATGTAAAACAAAAAATAAACTAATTAGTGTTATAAACACGAACTCAATTAGTTTATATCTATAAATGTAGAATAAAAACCTTAACAGATTCCGCCTCCTGGCTCTAGTCTCCCGCGCGTGCAGCGACAAACGCTTCCTCTTCTCGCGCTCTTTGTCCTCATTTACTCTACGTCTGCGTTTGTTCTCTTTCTTTCTGATCTTTTGCAGTACGCGGCTGGAGGTGCGCCGCGGCGCACGTTCCAGCAGCCTAGAATTTAAAAAACTATCCTTCATAGGATTCTAGCCATATACAATTTTAAATATTACGCATTGCAATTACCATGAAATAAATACAAAAAATCAATATCTTTTTACAACAATTCAATACAAATCATTGCATTGTATACATGTCGTGTAGGTTTACAATCCCTGAGGTATTCGCTTCATATACGCAAATGTGCACTGCATGCTAGAGCTCCCTAAAGCTGACTAAATAAAAAAAACATAAAACACAAAAATAAAAAAAATAAACTTGCAGGTGATTCAAAAAGTACACAACTATTGTAATTGAAACTGATGAGTTTAGTTTCAACTATGGTTGAGCATAAAGATTTTCTAAATGGTATGCATACTCTTATCGGAAATTTGTATGCACGCCGCTGCACATACCTGCGCATAAGAGTAAGAAACTATAAACAAATCAGCTTGTAAAAATCTTATTTTTTCTCATAAATAACGAAATTGGAGATATTTATATATTACCATGTAATAGAGTATCACATAACGAGAAATAGTAAAAAGTATAGACTATACCTTCATTTGAAACGATATAAGCGGCTGAGTGAACTCGACTGTATAATGCTGGAGACTATCCGCCATCGCCACCTCCACATCCAAACCG
>DWGN01000277.1:0-10663 GCA_018247655.1 Euryades corethrus
CTTCCAGCCGGAACACAGTAATGTTTGCACATTACTATTTGGCGGCAGAAATAGGCGCTGCGCCTGGACGGTCTCCGGCAACAGAGACCTACCACCAGTAAAAATGAATTAGAATGAAATGAGATTAGAAATTTCGATAATATCATTTGCCAATTTTAGTAAGATATGAAGGGATAACAGAGAAGCGTCTTTTGGGTGCAGGTGCAACCCTTAGGATTTGCAGAGCATACAACGGGTAAAATTCAACGAACAAATAACATTAGGAAGAAGAATCACATCGACAACTTATCACATGTAATCTAAACCACCTCAACCTCAACCCCCGACGATTGGAATTTTATAATATCCCAGGATTCCTGAAATGACAATGATACTTGATGATTGCAATGAATTAAGCCAATGAGTAACTTGCATGAATAATGCAAGTAGAATTTCGTCGGAGGTTTGGAATACCGTCGTTTCGTGAAAACGTCGATTCAGTCATATAAAAAAAACAGATTGTAAAATAATTCTAAGTTAATGACAATGTTTATGCATAACAAGATCAATAATACCGAATAGACGTTTTCACGGAAGTAGTTATCAAAGATTTTACTCAGAGTAGGAACGAATACACATTTATCCATTAAATATTTAGACAACATTTTTCAGGAATGATGGAGATTCCGCGGGCCCTACCGTTCTTGTGTGCCAATCAATCGGTTAAACTAATGAGCTGTTTAATAAGCTAACATTAGTCGTTACAAATTTTGATAGAAGGCGGGCGGATCTCTCCGCGCTAAACTCTCACAAAAATCTCGATGCATATATATGTCGCAGAGATTATTGTGAAACAGTAGCGTTAGGGGACATGCACTTTTATTAATTTCTTTTTTGACTTACTCATCTAATGTCCTGAGTAATGGTGAACTTGTACAGATACTGAACAAACGAAAAAATGCATTAATATCATGATAATATATACAAAATGAGATTTCTTGTCGTCAAAAATCCAATATTTGGTTATCAGATTGCTTAGAAGTTTATGTGATGTTTGGTTCTGTATACAATGATGTTAAAATTAACTTTTTCGTCGATTTAAACATTTTATAAAGTTCATGAAAATATATTGAAAATGTATCATTTGATTTCGTATATGTATAAAGTCAATTGAAATGTTTGTTTGTTTTTAATTTTCCATGTTTGTCGAAAGCGTATTTGTGAGGAAAACGTTTATGGTTTGATGTTGCGATGGGATGGATGACTTTGAATGGATGTATTATGTGGTATAATGATGTTTTTCTGGAGCAGCATGTTTTTTAAGGGTTCATTTTTGCATGTTGATAAAGCTGTCTTGAATAATCGGATGCTGGCAAGGTTTTTGGGTTTGGGTAAGTGGGTGTCTTATATTTATATGTAAATTGGGTGTACGGTAGTGGTCGGAGGCGCGACGCTCCCGCATCGATTGGGGTGTCCTCAGGCGTGCACGTGAGGGGCGGGTTCCTGTGACATCACGGGAGGGGCGGCCCGGCTGTGCCGCAGCGGCTATCGATCTCAGAGCTTCCCGCATTCATTCAAGCCGCAGATCGAGGCCCGCGCTCGTACTGTGTGTCAATGGTTTGCTAAGTAACACCATTCACCGCTGCTTCGAATGTCTACACCACTTTCGACTGGCACTGTACACTGGTACTGTACACGCCGGCGAATGCATGCCCATTATTAATTTCTTATATTTCTTGTTTAGCTCCAGCAAGAAGGCTTTTGACCTAATGCCCGACTCATTTGACCTGTTCTGAACAACCCAGCTGGTTCTTTCTCTTGTTTGATAACTTTTGATGTGATATTAAACAATATTAGGAATTTAATGTTTGATGAGTATATAATTGGACCCGTTTAAAAAAATACACAATAATACTTGTTTAAAACGCAAAACCTTTTAATTTTCTATAAGTAAACTTCGAGTTAATTTAGTACCAGAATCACATGCGTAAACAATGGTTTTCTTGAAGGCTACTCCAATCTACTCTGAATGCTGATAATTGTTGTCTAGCAATATGATTAGACTAATTGCAAATTTTTATTACAGAAAGCTTTCAAACGAACAAGACTTTCACTTGACGATAAATGATACGCTTGAACGCTATAAACAATGTGATGCTATTAAGGACGATTTATAGTGGATCAGTTTAAGATCATCACCTCTCGCCGTTTATAGTAAATCTGTAGTAAGTATACTTGTAATTTAATGTAATAATAATTTATAAAAGTTGAAATTTAAGTCTGTTGGGTATTGCTCTTGTTTTTAAATCATTTTTTTCATTTATATTATTATCGCAGCTCAAGTGAAAATTCATTAAATAGAGATGACATTATTGAGATTTTTTAAAACTAAATAGATAGGTTATTTAATAGAGGTAATAATGAATTAAGAGAAACTTCTTTAAACGTTATGAATTTTGCTGTCATTAGTTACTATCGAGTGTGAATGAATTTATAATTCTAAAATTTTGCGCTGGTAACATATAGAGTGTGGTATTTAACTTACCTATTGGTCAGACGTCTGTCTCCATGGCCTCGGCTGCAGCACCGTGCATTTTGTTCACGCGTACGGTGCAGGAACGGCGGCGGCGAGTGGGTGAACGTGAATCTTGGTCCTTGCGGCTATCATGGCCATCACGACCCTCCCTGCCCTTACGACCCTCATGGCTCTCACGATATTCGCAGACCTCGGGAGAGTCGCGGGGGCGAGCGGCCGAGGCGCCTTCCTCCGCTGCCGACTGGTCTTCAGCCTGAGCCTGCTGACGTGCAATCCGTTGCGCCTGTGCATGCTGTATCTTCTGTATCTCTAACTGCTGCCGCTAAACAACATTCAATCATAGTACACAAATAACAAAGTCTCCGACATACATTTTTATACAAACCAAAGTTGCTAATGATATAATTTAAGTTTTACGTCATACAATTATAGTTATAAACTCATACCGGAAGTAGTAAAAATCGGGGAGTCTGTAGAGCTTGTGTCTACCTGGTTGAGGCGAAGAGCGTCCTGATGTTCAAGCGCAGCGATGTCGTCCATAACGGTTGCCTCTTGCTCGAGGAGAAGGCGTTCTTCCTCGCGAAGCCGGCGTAGATCTTGCTCCAACTGCGAATCTGCCACAAGGGCGTTCTCATCCGACTCCATCATGTCGGAAGACGACTCATCACTCACCGAGGACTTCTTCTTTATAGGTCCTGAAACTGCAAGCGCCCGTCATGTGTAGCGCTCGACTGCGTTTAAAAGCCTAATTCGACTAATGATGGGAAAGCGAATGATATCATGGTTTTTTTTAGAGTATACGGTTGTGTCTATTGCTAGATATTTATAGCCGGAAACTCTAATAACTTTGCCTAATGTTCAATCTTTAGCTGTGAACGGTTTTTATAACAATATAACCATAAAAATAAAAATGAGTGCTGTTGATTAAATTTATAATTCGCGCCGCGACACATCCGCTTTCGCATTGCACCGTTCAAAAGTGCAAACCCTAATATCTGAAGTGAGGGCTATAAAGTTGTAAAAAACATTTAATGCAACTTGCACGACTATAGAATAAAGCAATGAAAATAAAAAGTAATAATGTGACTTACTTGCAGTCATCCAGTTGCAAAACGCTAAAATTGCTAAATAAACAGAAATAATAGGTAAAAAGCTTTTAAGCCACAGAATTAAACGAACATTACTAAGTAATTGTCAATTAGATTAGAGCGTCAGATTTATTAGAATGCGCTGAAAGTGGCATCAAAAATGTTTACCGAAATAGACTCTCAAAAACCCTAATTCATCAACTTATCCGTTACGTACTGATACGAGGCAATGTAGTTACGCAGTATTGCAATGGTGTATGGATTGAAATAAACCACTGAATACGTTTCAAAGGCTTCATTTCATACATGCGAACATGTTGCGAGGTGTTAAATAATATAGCTATTGGGTTTCTTCTCAAAACAATTTCATCTTTTATGGATAGAAGTTATTAAAAGTTCTACTTAACTTTTTGAACTAGCTTGCCATTTTGACGTATTTATTTTCTCCCAAAAGTTCTGAATGTTGTTGATATTACTTTAAAAACTCCCAAGAAAATTTTAAAAAATATTTACCTAATAGCGCCTAAGTTATATTACTAGGCTACGTCACCATATTGTAAAACATGCACTTAACATTATACTATTATTAATGCATGGTTATAATGTCTCATATTAGATTGAGTGTATGTTTAATTGAATATTGTAGTGAAAAATTACTGCATAATCTTGTATGCGAAAACTGTAAACCATTTTATAATAATTACTGTATGTAATAAATAGACGAAGGGAAATGGATTTTTAAAAATTAAAACAAAAACATTGGGATTTGAGGAATGATGCTCTAAGTTGATCTTTTATTTTATCGGAGAAAATAAAAGTCAAACCGGAAGCAAATAGTGACGATGTTCGAGTAACTATATATGTACAAAATAAAAAAAAATGTAGTTTAGAACACACTTGGAAACTGTCAGGTAAAGCGACACTCAAACTTGAATACACTCGGCTTAAAATATTTAACTAATCAACTGGAAATCAATCTAAAGCATAACCCGATATTATAATACTACAATCCTTCAACAATTAGATAGCAATCGATTAACATATTTATCGCATCTTTACATCACTTAACCTAATATTTACATCAACACTGCACTATTTCGCTTCTTAAACGATAATATCACAATGATCGTCTCTGTCGATTAGTTACATCCGCAATACTAAGTAACAGGACAACACTATTATACAGTCAATGATCACAGCAAACTTCGTCCTTGTCATCGTCCTTCCCACCTGAAATTACCGAAAAGAACATAAACAAATTAAAAAGCGTAACATGCAAAATCAACCTTGTAAAGCTTGTGACATGCTCTCTTCCATTAAAAAAACATCAGTGGCACCAAATTCTCCAACGTACATTTATCACAAGTACACTAACAGTTACTACTGATACAAAATTTATCTAAAGTTCAACATTGCTTAACGAAAATAATTTGGATACAAAACTTAAAAAAAGGCTAGAAAAAAACTAAAATTTAAGCACATTTATTATAAAAATAGATACTTCTCACAAAGTTCGTTTGAATTAATAAAAAAATTATTTATTTTTATTGGTAATTTTAACGTACTCAAGTAAGGTTCCCCCATGGTGCCAGGCAAATAGGGGCAACTGGTGACATGGTTGAAGTTCTGCGATTGCATTTCCTCTTGATCCGTCTCTCGGTGATAGAAGTAGTTGAAGTTAGACACGATGACGGGCACAGGTAGGGCGATGGTAAGAACTCCAGCGATTGCACAAAGCGACCCCACGATCTTGCCCCATACACCAACGGGCCTGGTGTAAAAAAATCTGTTAATTCTTGAAAATATACATTATGATATCAACTACTTTTACTTAAACTTAGATGTTTCTGTAATCTACTTGTACAACATTCAATCTAAACAGTCGGAGACATGGACATGCTTCATTTCGATACTTACTGTTAATGTAAGTAATTTCGGATACCTAATCAAATAAATTTATAATCTATCAAACATATAAAGATATGTTTAACATTCGCAGAGTTGTTTTTAACGCAAGCAAAACAATTTCATACGTCCCCTTTCATACCCGCCAGCATGTTATGGACACACCATAACATAGTACTTAACGCATAGCAACAATGTGTACCGCCAGCAATAGTGTTGAGGGTGGTAAAGTTCAAATTAAAAATAAATCAGCAGTGGCTGTAAATACGAACAACCGTAACCGAGCCACTGCTGTGTTATAGAACTAGGCGTTTTACTAAACTACACATTTAATCTTTCATTAAACAAAAATGTCCAAAATAAATCGTTAAAAACGAGGTAATATTTTGAATAAATATACTAAGATAATCATGCATCATCACCACTAAAGTGTAATCATAAACCTCAATTAAATTCTCTATCGAAAATGGTGAAAGCATGTGGTCGCAATTTATCGAAAAAAGAAAGCGGTGGAAATTTTGAAAATCAATTTTACATAGCAGCACGATCATGTAAAATTCACCACACCTTGTAAAGAGTTGATAGTAAAAAGGCCCACAGAGTAACAACATTTGTTAAATATTTACACAAAAAGACTTTTATGGATAGTTGAAAATTATTTACAACAACTTTTATAGCAAGTAGTTGCAAGCAAATTAAGTACATGGACAAATTTTTAAATAATATTTGGAGCACATTGATATATGGCCACCATTTTCGACGAGCTAACATTTTAACATTCACAACAGCTATGACAAGGATGGTAACACATATATTGCAGCAGAAGCATTACGGAGGAGAACATACACAAAAGGAGAGTTGCCTTGAAGTGCATAGACAAGACCACTTCAACACGATTCTGAGCATTGGTTCTGAATGCGTCTATTAATTGAAATCGATCGTAGTTGAAGAGTATTGTAACATTTAAAGCTAGTAATATCGGCGCAAATACGCTTTGGAGGGGGCGATTGTCACACAGACGGGTGAAGTTTTACTAGTATTTAAAACGTATCACCGAATTGGAAAATTTCACAATACTGCTTCCATGTAAAATTGAAAATGTTTCAAAAGAGAATGATGAATAAAGATAAAGTCGAAATAAAATAATAACCAAGACAGTAAGGAACGTTTGTAAACGTGCAATAATTCATTTCTCAAAGAAGTGTAAATAATATTTAATCAGTAAAGTTCTAAGCGAACCGACGATCAAATGAAAACTGAAGCAAATGTGATAGTTATATGAAATGGCGAAAGAAAATAACAACCGTGTTAAAATGCCGAATACTTTTTTTAGGAACCAAATGAAATGACGAGAAGGCTTTGATGAAATTTAGGGTGAAGTCGCTGAATCATACGTCATGTCTCCGTATCCTACGGTCGTCATTGTCACGACCGCCCACCAAAACGCATCTGGTATGGATTTGAAGAAGCTGTTCTCGCTTCCGGCTTCAGCGAAGTACACCGCGGAGGAAAACAGCACCACACCTTTAAGAACAAGCACATCAACGAAGAATACAGTGGGGAAATACCATGAAGGGGAGCGTTTGCGAACGGGCGCGGGGCTAGACGCGCGCGGTTACCTCATGTCTCCGTAGCCGACAGTGGTCATCGTTATTACAGCCCACCAAAAGGCATCGGGGATTGAGGAAAAGTTTGTGTCAGGGCAGTCTTTATCAGCGAAAAATACTGCACTGGAGAACACGACCACCCCTGCAAACACAAAGCACGAAGCGCGTAATTTACCGCCCGCGTCGCCCCGCGGCCGCCTGCGCCGTCGCTCCGTGCTGTCTTCATCTGCCTCCGTTACTTATGTTCTATTATTATAACGGACATTTTTATAATGTTCTCCGATATTCTGTGAGCTTCTGGAAATAATTCTACGCAACACAAGAAACTACTTTTCCTTTTCCGTTTTTATATTGACAAGTAGTAAAAATATTGCCTAAGTTTACTAAGGTTTTTTTAATTGCTTGAGCGTTATAAGGATTGATGGTAGGAGTGTTTATCAACTTACCAATAAACAAAAAGAATATAAGAAGTCCGAGCTCACGCATGGAAGCCTTAAGAGTCCTTCCAAGGATCTGAAGACCCTTGGAGTGGCGAGATAACTTGAAGATCCTGAAGACTCGCACCAGGCGAATCACACGGAGAATAGCGAGGCTCATTGCTTGATTGGTGGATTTATCTTGCGGAGAGACAGGTGCCCTTGGTAAGTTCAGAGTGTCTTCTTCTTCAGCGACGACGGTGGCCAAGGTGATGAAATAAGGTATAATAGCGATTATGTCTATAATATTCATAACGTCTCTAAAGAAATTAAACTTGTTCGGACAAGCCAAAAACCGCACTATCAATTCGAATGTAAACCATATAATACACAAGGTTTCGATCAGGAAGAATGGGTCGGTGATGTCAGGGACCTCGTCTTCTTCAATCTTGGTTCCGTTGGTGGTGGTGTTGAAGACTTTGTAGTGCTTGAATTCTGGCAGAGTTTCCAGGCAGAAGATGACGATGGACAGGAGAATCACGAACACGGAAATGATGGCAACAACTCGGGCTGCCTGCGAGCTCTCGGGGTACTCGAAAAGCAGCCAGATTTTGCGCTGGCGTTCGTTGGCTGGCAGGGGTTTCTCCTCCTCCTTGATGAAACCCTCGTCCTCACTGAAATCAAATAATACTTCAAGTTTTAAGAGTTATCATCACCCGACATAGCATTATAGTAACAATTACATAACAAAATTGATTTATATAATAATATAAAGTTTGAAAGTAACAAGTCTACCGGAATTTGTTAGTGGCTTGTTCGCCAAGTTCGTAGAATTTGATTTCTTCAGAGAAGACGTCCAGTGGTACGTTTACGGGGCGGCGGAGGCGTCCGCCGCTTTGGTAGTAATAGAGAATGGCGTCAAATGAGGGTCGGTTTCTATCGAAAAAGTATTCGTTCCTGGAACAAAAGCTTATCGTTAATCCCAAAAACTCTAACCATATTTTTTTATATCTAATGCGTATACATTTTTCGTATGAAACGTTAATATTCACTGTTATTAAATTTGATTATTGAAGGCAAGCTAGATTTTTTAAATTAGTTTATCGTTTTTTTAAATAATAATCTTACCGCAACGGATCGAAATAACGTATACGGCGTGCTGGATCTCCAAGTAGTGTTTCTGGGAATTGATTCAGTGTTCTTAGTTGTGTCTCGAACTTTAGTCCGCTTACCTAGAGAGAAAGATCAACATCAGTTACTGAAGTAATGATCGATCAAGTCGTTATATGTAGATGTTTATGGTGTTTGGATCTGAGGCTCTGGAGATTTTTCAATTAAATAACGGTCAGTGCCGCATCGACCTTAAAGATTAATGACTGCGATAAAACGTTGGCGTTGGCGAGGCGTGGGGCATCACTACTTGTCACTTGTCACTTTCTCGCAACATCTATTTAATAGCGGCATGCTTGTATATGTCTCATTCTTCAATATAGTATGATTCCGAAACGAATCGATGGTAATATTTCGCTTCGTTTGTGAAATCTATTGAAAAAATGGCGGTGATAACGAGGTCATGATATAAAAGTATGTCTTTTTTATCTTTAATATTTTATAATTTTGTTTGATATCTCAGTTAAAATAACGTTTTTTATTAATAATCGTCGCGTGCATTTTGTGCATTTTGTGCTTTAGAATTCTGTCCACAGATTATTAAATCTAACATTTATTCAATACTGGAGTAGGTTACTATAGTCAGTATCAATAAGAAATTTACTATTTCTTAACTGTTTAGAAATTTAGCGATGTTAATAATTTATGATTAGAGCTCGTTTTAAAAATATGGGTTTTATTTTCTCACCTATCTTTAGTTTTATTTTATATTACGTAGAAGACCTAGAGCAGTGATGGGCAAAGAACGGTCAACTTCAGCCCACGAAAGTATTTATTCCAGCCCACTGGGCCCCCGGGTCCATCAATATGTACCGTTTCTATAATACCACGATCAAAAGCCTTAACATAAAATGCATTTTTTCTATAATTTAGGCCCTCCTCTAGGATGTCTTTAACTTTGTGGCCAATCATTAAAAAAGTTTGCCCCCTACTGATCTAGAGTATTTTCCAGAGAAAGAGAAAGGTTCACTATCTTCTGCCTTATTCTCACATATTACTTTATAAAATTGTAACAGCTCATTATAAATAGAAAAATATTAATAACAAGGATACAATACTACTTTTTCCATTTTTATGAGTAATACTTGACAACAATTTAACAACGTGTTTTTTGAAAAAGCGTGCTTACTTTCAATACACAACAATGCTGTTATGGCGGTAAATTTACAGGGTAAGGATGGTAACTATCCTGGTTTGTTTGAAAATATTCTACAACTATAAAATTGTAGATTTGGCCTTAGAATCGAAGCATTGTCAAAGCAATGTAATGCCAGCGTTTAAAATCACAGCACCATAGCGGCAATTGAACTTCTTCAAACATTTAAACATAGTTTGTATTTAAGCGATACAAAGCGTGGAATCTTTCCGTTTCTGGTTGCTGGAGTTGCAACAAATGAGAAGTCTAATAAAGACAAATACAACTCTAGCAAAGTATTTCTTTCATTGACTCAAAAGTTTCGAGTCGGGAATTTCCTGCGAATGGAAGTAAGAGGGCGAGCGGAACTGCAAACGACTTCCGCCAGCGAGTACGGCGACCGGAAATCAACTGACTCTTGTTTTTATTGTGTTTGAATTTCGCTGCGATTTACCCGTTTATGTTTAAAAATGTAGACAAATCATATATTATCGCTAGATGTTCTGTAAACATAAATTTTCATTTTACTTAACATTGTATCAGTATAGTAATAGATTTTTTAAGGGAATATTTTCTATAAAGAAGTTTCAGAGAACTCAACAATTGAACTATTTATTATTGAAAATCATTTCTTAGCAAGCAAGCTTTTTTAAGATCAAAGAAGCTAAAAAAATTAAAATCTGGATGTATTTACAATACAACCTATTCATTTATATTATCACTTCAAAATTAAATTGTTCAAATTTTAGTAAAGTTAAGATAGGTTTGATTGATTAACACCAATACAAATTACGAGTCCGTTATACACTAAGCAAACGAAAGCAGAA
>DWGN01000278.1:0-10658 GCA_018247655.1 Euryades corethrus
TTCCAATTCTAGTTTCTTAATTTTACTAATTCCCTATATAAATCAAAACAGATGGTTTTGTATTTATGAATAATAAATTTAAGAATTATTGCATTTTATTGTATCGTTACGAGTTAAACGGTAAATCAGTGTGACCATTTCATCGATATACGGAAACGATGTTTGTTTATTTATACACGAATCTCGAAATGTGTAAGAACGCCGTGTGATTCATTTTAATTCCGTTTGATAATATCTCACTTTATGTTAAAATCTATAATACCATTTCAATGTTTATTTTATCGATAAGTCTATTCGGTCTCAACAAAATGCAGGACCCCTACGAGAATCGATTACCAGTAACCATTACTCTTGGATTCTCCTGCAGTTTGCCAGCCTCCATTCGCAATTTGCCGACGATGGACCCAAACTACTCCATACGCGTTCTGTAACTGCTTAGATTACGAAGCGTAGTACCGTTATTATTAAACACAATTACAGTTTGTTACTTATATGTTATTAACTATATACTTGTGTGAGTTGCAACCGGTTAGAAGCGATCTCGGTTCTATCCATGTGATTTTTAATGCACTTTTCATTGTAATGCCCGTCGTTTATCAGATTTTTTTATCTTATTTCACAGTCGATACATTGAGACGAAGTTTAATGAGTGGCATCGATTTATGAATAACATGTTATGATAACCGTGGGATATATATATCTATCTATCTATATGTTTGTGCTTAAATGAATCTTTTCTATGTGCATAAATTGAGAATGAAGGTCTCCCAATGATTTCGTTTTGCATGAAAGAATCGCCTTCACTTGTATGTTGTGGTGTGTGGGTGTAATAAGTTGCGTGAATCGAATAATTTTATTTGTAGACGCGTTGTGTGTGTGCGTCGTTTCAAGGTGCTATAATACATTGTGAATGAGGACTTGTTTTATATGAGAAATAAAAATAAATAAAGATGCCCCCAGCGTACCGGGTTAGTCTCGCCCCCGGCCGTGGTGCGCGCTTTCATGTAATTGTCCGTCTATTTATGAAGAGCACATCCGCAGGAATTAGTTTGCACTTTTATTTTTGCTCCGTAGTCTCAGGTTATAGCGTGATCGCCCTTAATCGGAAGCGGCGTAGGAAACACGTCAGCTCGCAACCGCAGAGGAATAATATCCAATTTATTTATAATAAAACTAGAGGGTTCGTCGACGTTCTCAGGTGCTGCATCATTCCACTATCCGTTCTCGAGAACTACGCAGACACTTAAATAGACGTGTAGTATTTTTATAGGTTTTGCGACATTACTGTATATGATATCGAGATTGTTATTACGGCGCCTGCCGCCGGCGCATATCTGGGACAAGTTAGTCGCAGGAGCAGATACTTTAAAAACTTGCAAACTTTATTGCTTTTATACAAGGTTCATAACTATTGACTTCCTAACAAGTAAATGTTAGTGTAAAATCTAATGTTGCCATTATATTTCATGATATAGCCGAATAGATGTATATACAAGATAGGCAGGGGTCGATTAGCGTTTTTCATAGTTAAGATGAATATAATAAATAATTTATACTTAATAATTTTTACCCAACAAATTGTATTTACTGATACATTAAATTAAAACTTGTGCTAAACTACTTTTTTTTAATATTATATTTTATCTCGTTGGCCGGCGCATGCGCGGCTCACACCGGCTCAACGCAGCGGCAGGTGTATCTTTAATGGCAATTCTTAAAACCCCTCAACATCTGCTTTTTTAGTAATTTACTTGCGTATACGAATTCTAAATGGCTTCACGATGATTTAATATTAAAATCGAGTTTTCACGGAATCATTAATATAATTAACAAGCTGACTTTTAATCAAACAATCCTCACTTGACATATTATTATGTACGCAAGTATTATCTTCATCATACATAAAGTTGGACGTTGTTCATTTTGGTACATTCGCATGAAATTGGACTTACTAGTACTTAATTCTTTTATGACACATTTTCTACGATTAAGCACTATAACTGCCAACAATTTCTATCCACCAATTTTGGGTTATTTTCACAACGGGACAATAATAATTAATTGTCACATGTCGTGTCCGTTGCAATAATTTAAGTATGTGAAACGTTTTAACCCTGTTATAATTTCGTCCATTGTCCGTCCTATGAGAACATTCTCAATTATGTGAACGCTGTACGAAATCTTATAATCGTCAGGTTTTTAACTGCTTAACTATGTGAAACTGAAGTTTTCGACTCATTGTCCCAGTGTGTGTAATGGTTGCTTTGTGAATCCGTGGACACATAAGTTCTGCTTCTGATATATAAACGCATACAGGTTACGACAATAGATGCCCCATCAAATTATAATAGAAAGGCATTGCTGTAAACAAAACACTAGTATGTATACTTCTAGTTAAGAAAATCACTTCAGAAGTACTATTAATTTCGTTAGAAGTCATCGGATAACCAACTAGTCTTTTCATCTCAATTGACAAATGATGAATGAATATACATATATGGGTTGGCAGCCTCACGGCATTATACTTGAAGACCATCTCTATAATGTTTAATTGCGGGCCATTACGATTCATATTTGCTTCTTTTCAAATCGGTACGATCAATTAATTGATTCCCGGTAACTGTTCAGAGCGAAAAAAAACGACCGCCTGGATCATTGATCAGATTACGCAATGTCGCCAAACTGGATCTCACAAGTCAGTGTTATGCATTATTTATAAACTGATTATACATCTCTTGTATTTAATATATTGGTTGTTCACATAAAATAATAGAATTAACTTGCAATTTTAATTCAAAGGATTGTTACAGTTTAGTTTATTTTAAATATGGGTAAATGTGTCAGTGTCTTAGGCTATGTCGTAGGTTGCACAATAGTTCAGGCATAGCGTAAAGATGAGTCTGTCTTTTGCATGTGGGTTGAAAGTTAAGGCCGTCCGCCGACAGATATGAATGCGTAAATCCTTTACTATGAAGACTAATTATAGTGTGTAGGAGTTAAATAAATAAAAGTTAAATACTTCGCACCTATTGCATATTGAAAATTTTTACTGCTAATCTGCCAGAAATTATAATTTCGTATTAGATTTTTAATAAAAATGAACAATCTAAACATTTGCATGTGTTTATTTACTTAACCAGAAACATTTTAACTAGCTAATTTATGATATAAGGTAAAACATTTACAGTAATAAAACGTATAAAAATCCAAGTCTGTTTTATTAACAACTTGACGGTACAGTTCTGAGTAAATTGGTTCAAAACGTTTGAATTATATATTGCATATTATAGACATATTGGATGGTGTAAATCCAGTTATCTAACACTAGTGTAATGGTGTAACAAATATACAGTTCCCATCCCATCGTAAAGTAGTGAACACCAACGCGCGAGAACCCAATTCGCTTGTGCAACGTTCAAATGGCTGCAAAACGCCTCACAACGCACTTTCCTTATACGTTCCCGGCCTACGTGGCCTATTACAAGGCTCCATTCGGATTCCGGAGACAGATCGTATGTTACTCTTACACGATAGCAGCTGTCGTCTGTAACAACCGCACACACAAAGAAATTGCGACAAAAGTTGAGAGAGTTCAATTTTATAAAGCGTTTTGTTCCCTTTAAAGACGCATGTCCTTTCATCCGATCGCCGTCTAGAATTCTTTGAAACGGTACCCCATTGTTGTTGACTTGTCCCTATGTTATATTCCCTTAAAAGTCTAAAGTCAACGGCCATCAATTAAAGGATATAATACAACAACTAAAGTTCGGTAATTTTTTTACTGTATATTTCTATTTTTGGAGTTAATCACTTTGCACGCCAGACTGCTGTCTATTTATAAATCAAATGTTTTCAAAATATGTGCATGAATGAAGTATTCATATTTATTCCATTTACAGTTTCTTTTAGTATTATAGGTGAAATTTTCATGAAACATTGTCTTGTTCTTCCATTAAGGTACTTACCACATCAACTCATCATCAGAGAATAACTAGTAGGGAATGCTTTTTACATTCAGCTCCCATCTTGTGTGCCTTAAAATAAAGTTTAAAAACTACCAGATAGAATATGAAATTTGACCATAATTAGGTGAAGTTATTAATATTAATGTCCAAAAGCCAATTTTATGCACTGACCACAACGTCGCGCTATTAAAAGACCCGTGTGTGTTTGAATGTTTATTTTAACACATTTCGCGTGTGTATAACAGCGAGATGAAAAACATTCCCCTGTGTTTCATTATTTTAAGCTATTTTTAGACAGCGCTTAACCTGACTCGAACAAAGTGTTTACTGTGTTGCCACACTTGTACATCTTTATATAAACGATAACTAGGTTTTATATATATTGTCTACGCGACATTTTCAACATACAATCCTTACAACTATTTATGATTAATATATCAAAATTTATATCTAGTTTAATCGCAATCCGACCGATGCATTATTCTTATATATATATATATATTAATTAAAAAAATGACTTCAGTTCAACAAATGCATTATACTCCTCAGCATTAAGAGGGCAATAACATTGCCTGTTTTTATGATAAATCACTTTGACACGGCAATTTTGTTTAAAATATCGTATGCAAGATGGTGGGCATATTGCTCGGCAATTATAACCATAGAAATTGATGTAAAACGATATATCAGAAATGTTATTACGAGACCGCCGATTATGTACTTGAAATCAATTAAGATTGTTACGATGGTGATTCAAATGCTAAATATTATTATAACTTTTGATCGCATAACTTATTCGTTTGTAGTCATATATGTGCATATCGAATACTTTCATTTACATCATATTATAAATATTCAATTGTTAATAAACGCGTAACAATTCATTGAAGTTCTAACAAAAAATGTCTATGATCTAATATCAGCCTCGAATGTAATCAAAAATGAAAGCATAAGAATTTTTAAATTACATTAATGGCGGCGACACAGTGTAAGGTAGTCACAATTATAAGTATTGATAAACAGTTAAGTTTATAACATTTTTTTTATAACCAAACGATATCACTTAAGTAAAACACACCATAAAGATTTGTAAAAGTTTTCATTAATTCTCAGACAATGAATATTCGCGATCGAGAGCTACTTTAATAACGTGCAGATACTAACAGTAGCCAACGGTTTTATTTATGATGAACCATTTGTAAATATGACCATTAATAATGTGGCTCCCCCCACCCCTTACAATGTGTTCTTGCACCTCAATCAGACTGGTCGCGTTAAAACGCCTGAAGACACTATAATACATCTCGCACGGTAGTTCCTAAGTATTATTTAATTCTTAACTTGTGGCCGGCCCGGGGCGAGGTCTTCCACCGCATACGGCCTTAAACTTTTTTTATATTCCCAACAACTTCATAACAGACTTAGTGACCCCGTTCTGAATATAAGATATAAAAATTTTCGTAGTTATACCATTAGTAACTATTTACCATACTCCGAGCTACTACTGCTGCTATTATAAACAATCCATCAACTTGTTGGAAAAAAAGGGGATGTTTAGAGTGTCCCGATGTGTTCGAAGGCATTTTTTTTCGGTTCCGCTCCTACCTGACGTTCAACCACGTGGATGTGTGAAAACAGCGTCCTGTTCTGTACAACGTCATTAGATAAGGACGGTGAAACGTTTTGCGTTTTCAGATGTGAAAACCATGGATTGTGCCCTCTGTCAACCAGCGGCAGGAAGTTGCCCAGAATCTGGTGTCTTTCTCATACCCAGTCTTTGTTTAAACGGTGGTTATATATCCGTACCGCAGACTATTTACTAGATAAGATATTTTTGAATGGTTCATTGTTCATTATATTAAACTTTTTTGTTGCTTGTGGCAAACTAATATCTTTATTGTCGCCCATGAGAACTTCTTGCATTCTTTGCGAGGTATTTGTATATATGCTTTTAAATACGTCTTGTGGTACACCAGTGAGTACGTACTGTGTATAATATTAGTTGCTTGCAACATTTAATGTGCGTTGAGCAATGTTTTAGGAATGCTAATGTAACAGCACATAATCGGTATATGAACAATCATTTGGATAGAAAGCGCACAGGAAACTATAGTGTTTTTTACACTTTTATTTACCGGCACACGTGAGCTAAGCGACCGGTAATGATTCGCTAAGACACGATAGCTATAACTTAATACCTACCACTTCCTTCCGATGCCTTATAATACCTCCGGCGGAGACCTTTGTTTATTGAGACTCGTTACAAAAACGGTTAATTAATACTTTAAAATGAATGTTAATTGAATTATTAAAATATTTCATCCCACATGCAACGCAACCAACTGCGCATTCCTTATTATTAAAAAGGGCTGTACCTACCCTAAAGGGCGCTAGTAAGCTATTATTATTCATACAATACAAAAAATAAGCAACGGCTTTAAGCTACTGTGTTGTCATCTACTTATCTTTCAACGTTATATTGGTTTTTTAATGTGCTTTGGACAAAATGTGCGTTAAAATCGTTTAAAACAACGCTGGGGGTTACAGATAGTATTTACAAAAAACTTACGATTCCATACATTTGAAAGTTATTTTTTAAACTAAACAAACTAATTAATTTTAAAAATCATAATTTTATTTATAATTATATGCTAAGCGAAGTGAATATAAAGCTTTATTACCGCTACGTTCATTAACCGCTAACATTATGTCACCCTTATACGTTGCAAAGCGCTAGTCCGTTTGAAATAAAACTCTTGGCAGGGGTGTTGTGTAAAATTA
Organism: Euryades corethrus; assembly: GCA_018247655.1. Taxonomy (NCBI): domain Eukaryota; kingdom Metazoa; phylum Arthropoda; class Insecta; order Lepidoptera; family Papilionidae; genus Euryades; species Euryades corethrus. The sequence goes on from DWGN01000278.1 coordinate 6,747, forward strand.
CCCCACGTGGTCTACTACCCCACATTCGTGCACCATATTTTCACAAGTCGAATGGAACCGTTAACGTCTAGCCGAGATCGATCGCATGGACAGTTGTGCAAATAATTTTCATTCGTTTATAACGTACAGGGAGCGTTGAAAAGCTGTGTTGCCAGATAACTCTTCGCTCTGCGCTGTTGATTAATCGGCTTAAGATTGATTTATATACTTATCTTTATTCAAGATGTTTTCATTTCTTACAAGCTGAAAGTCTAAAACGATTATTTTTTAATTTCAGGTGCTGTCATCTGGCTCATTTGAACTAAGGATAAAAAGTTTTACGAACTCGTTGGGTAGGTTAAGTAGTGGACAGTGCTGTGATGGTTCCTCAAATAGTGACGCGCCGTGTTTGGCGCCGTGCAGGACTAAATTCCGAGTGTGCCTCAAAATATACCAAGCCAATATCGATACGACGTCGCCGTGCACCTTCGGCGACATCACCACTCCAGTTCTGGGTGGTAACTCCCTGGATGTTCCTAATCTTAACGTGGAAGGCTTCAGTAATCCCATCGTGTTCCCGTTCGATTTCACTTGGCCGGTAAGTTTAATTTTTGATATTTAATTGTATTTTACTATTTAAATCTTTATAATTATTTATAAACAAAACTTATCCATTCGATCGCTGCAGTGAAATCAATACGTCGTAAAAGGAGCATTAAGTGGCAATCCCACAAACATAAATCAACGCCGCGATGTTACCGACATTCAAATTCCGATAATCTACGTACAGCGGGGTCATCCCGAGCATCATAAATAATGCCAAGGAACAGTTCTAACAAATTTTCTATTTTATCCATTTAAATAACTAATTTATATCAGAAATAAGCAAAGGAAGAGGTTATTAGCATACGTAGCGGACATCCGGTTGCGGACATTGGCTGATTATTTTATGTAGGTTTTTATTTACTGTTTTTTTTTTATTAATTGCAACACATCTCAAAGTAGGTGACAATTTGTTTAACAGTACTTTTTAAGATTTTATTATATGTATACGTCTTAAAAGCGACGGTGTCATTAAAAGTACACTTAACCTTGGTCGCAATGGCATTCTCATCTTCGCCGACAATCACAGCGAGGTCGCAAGGGATCGTGATTCGATATTGTAATTACCTTATTTATTTACCTATCTTGCTTCAAAGGATAACGGACATCTTAATTGGATCTCGGTAAAATCACTCACACAGAGCGCTCGCTCCGCGCCGTTTCTAAAACTGTTTGTATTTCGTTTAGCGGCTCACTTCAAATGTCGTACCGTCTTGTAATATTTGAGCAAACAACTAAGGCCCAGGCTTGCACAACCGACCATCTGGAGAAGCGTGACATTTGGTGAGACCAGGTAGGGAACAGACCGATATAAAAACTTTTTTTTTTTCTTCACAAAATTTAGATGCCCGTCCGGCTTCCACAGTATCATTACAGATGAATTGACGCTAAATTGAAACTTCCTGTTTAAATTCATATACGGTTTGTCTATTGCCTGGGCGACATGCGATCGGTTTAGCGAAAGCGGCGCGGAATAATACCGATCTATCGAATTTCAAACGTTGACAAGATAAGCTCCATACGTCCGTCGTCGAATTCACACCATATGCTCTATATTTCACTCAATTGGAAAAAGTCTATGGCTTAATGCCCCCTGGCAGTTCCAATTCCTATGGATACGCTACATACGTGGTAAATAAACCATATTTGTGGACTTTTCTGTTGTCTTTTCATCCGTAATCCGTCTTAGTTGGTATAGAGCAAATTATCAAGACAAACAAGACCCGCGCAATGTATCGATACAAGAAAACACGAACGTTACCTTCGTGACTTGATCGGCAGGTGAACGGAGATTTGCTTAAAAAGACGCACGTTTCATTTTCGAAATTCAAAACGTCGAATACTTAAATTTTAAATCTGCTCATAGTTCTTTTTTGTCTATTATATTTGAATTTCAATTTTCTATTTAGAGTGCATGCGACCAGCATTATAATATGGTTAAATATGTCCATAAGGTTATGGTCATATATTTTTCTCCTTTGTCTTCTGAATCGTTTTTATATTTTTATACACTACGTATTTCTTAATACATATAATCTAACTAACCCATTACACCAAAATTACCTTTAGAACTTAAACTTATGTCAAGAACCATTTTTTCTTTCTATTTACTCTAAAAAAGGTTTCTCCAAAATGTATAAAATCTTCTTTAAAATTAAAGTAGAACCAAACTGTAATAGGTGATACGAATATTAATATTACTGACAACATCAAACAGTGAAATTACAAGTAAAGCTGTGCGTAGCTAACGACGCATAAAAACGATTTATCATACAGTCTTTAAAGAAAGAGATGGCTCACTCCGAAAAGAAATCTCATTTGTATTCAAGTGTTCAGGTCGGCGAAGAGTGTTCATTTATTTTACTTTTGAAACAATTTGTGTTTGTAAATCACAAGTTTATAATATAATTTGTTCAGCATTTTATGCCCGTTATTCCGTCCGGATATCACACCGCCATGGACCGGATTATTGATGGCATCATCGTATAGTAGCGTGGCTGGTATAAATTTGTTTGTGCCCAAGACGTCGCGCAAAGGGTTTTTTAATGCATAGTAAAGGGGTAAGTCGTTACCCCTTACTAATACGAACCGGGGGCTCATTCAGTATTCCATAGCGGGTCCGTTAAGTTGTTTTAATGTGAAAAAATGTGACCGCACATAATTGTACATTTTTAAGATGGAAACACCTGCTGCCTCGCATATAAGAGAGCCGAGCCTGAAATGTCAAAGTATACATACCAATATCCGCGCAAGTCCTGCGCCCGACGACGCGCATTCCAACAATGAAGTACAATTTTATAGGCAAAACATTTACGTGTAAGCTCCTCGACAATGGTGTTACGATACTACAAAAATAGATTGTTTATAACGTAGCGTACGTTACGTATATTTAACGTAAACAAAAAAAAATATCCGAAACTCAACACTGTAAAACACCTAACGACTAAAATACGCTTATAAATTTGTACAGTAAAAAGAGTGTTTGTATTTTTAGCTGGTTTGATTGTGAGGTGTCCCGATCATTGTCGAAGGTATTATGTGTTTTGGCAAGTCACTTTCCCACAATGATTAAGGCTAGGGTTGGGACACCGGGCTCACAAAAACATGATAACGTTCACAAAGCGGGCGGCGTTAATCAACTATCCTTTACACATTTAACTTACAATTGTCGTTAGCCGGTAGTTATAACTTATTCAAAAAGTCAAAACTTAAAATCAACTTGTGTGTTTTAACACAAATACAATAACATATTTATAAAAACAAATATATTTGCTACCTATATATTACAAATTTATGTAAAGGTTAAATTACTTTGTTACCATAAAAAAAGTTAAATGAACGGTGTCCTTTTAATGAGTTCGATAAAGTCGAACGGGTCGAAGAAGTATAAATTAGCATCGACTTTCAATACGTTAATTGACTTATTTAAACGCAAAATCTTGACTGTCGTTATACATTTCTTCTTCAAATTAACTATACTCCGGAAGGTATAAATGTTAGGAAAAAAACATTATTTTTTTTAGCGTGAGACAACAACCGACGTGCTTGTGCTTAATTAAGGTTAATTACTTATATCACTACGATCACTGCCGTTATGAATGTACATGCTTACGAAGAAAAAAGGAGTTTGTGTTAGGATCAACAATAACACCGTACAAAAAAAATACTAAAAGCAATTTCATCGATATCAATAGAATATAAATAATACATAAGTCAGATTATAATCAAAATCAATTCAATTCTAAATTATTATCCGACATCTTAATTAGCGTATTAGAGTAATAAAGGTTTAGAGTTAAACCTGCTTTAAAAAAGTATTAAACATAACAA